>CM073769.1:113042352-113286044 GCA_037158775.1 Hetaerina titia
CACAGGGAAACGCTATCTATCAGTTTCACCGTTTTATTTTCTCCTTTCTTCCTGGCATGCCTCCTTTTTACCCCTTCTTCACTCATTTTCCCTATTTACGCCCAGAACATTAGCCGTCATGTCTTAATAAGAAGAAAAAACCGCAAAACAACTAAGGCACACAGACCTGTCCAGCAATTATTTTTCCAGTTATGTCTGCGCGAACGTCACATAGGTATGAATACAATCGACCATTCCCCGAACGACGACAGGTTTTTTTAATGCTTTATAGTAAAACTCAGATTTCAACAGAGAGTGGCACTAATTACGACAACGCTAAGTATTGTTGATAATTATTTACCATACTTGTTCATAATACTGTTTATTTAAATTAATTCGGCCTAATTATATTTTTATGAACTTTTTTATTTTTGTTGGTTAAATAAACACGGAGAAAATGTTTTTCATAGCCATATTCAACAATCGATTTTCGAAAAAGGGAAACTCCAAGGAACTGAATCCGGTATTTGTGCCTTTTGTGGACAAGAGGAAAAAAATTGAATCCTAAAGGAAAAGCTATGCTGATACCTATTTTGGTCACAGAAAATTCAGCCCCACAACGTCAGGGGTCTGAAAGAAATGAAATTGAGGATAAGGGAGAAAATGATTGCAGAAAAGAGGCTCCTAATGCACGTAGGAATATCACTTAATTTAATAGCTCTCAATTCAATTTCCCAATGAGAGTCTGTACAAGCTGGAAAATTTGATAAAGCTAAAATAATGGAAAAACCTACAGGTAGGAAGAGAGTCGCATAAAATATTCGAGCCTGCTGGACTTTGAAACAACACATGAGTCACTTAATTGCTTCTCTCTGAAAAACTTTTTATTATAATATTGAATCCCGGAAAAAACTTATGGGGTGAAAGCTATCGACAAAGACTCCCCTAAACGAGTCGCGGCCTTTCCAACTTGCTATTTTATGCCATTAAAAAATCCACTCTTAGCATCTTACATAAAATTACACTCTTATTGAAATGAAGACTCCCAGTTACCGTTATAAAGAGGGAAATTTAAGGATTGATGCAATCTATAATGCATAAAAAAATTTATTATTGTAGTTGTAATAAATTGGTAATAATTTAGTTGTCTAGTTGTAATAAAGAACTACTAATGTCAAATACTGGATATGTTGGAAGCGGGCAGTTGAAGACAGCAAGAGGTGTTTGTACATATGAATGGGAGATGAGGAATGACAGAAAAGGCGGTTAATATATGTATATATATACATATATATATATATAATCACTTTCTTGGAAAAGCCAGGAACGTGCACAATAAAATTCACTAAACAGTCATAGCAAACACAGAAACTGACTTTTAATAATAAAACCACTTTACTTTTCCACATAAACTTATATACCATATATCGTAATAATATACAATAAAGTTTATGTGGAAAAGTAAAGTGGTTTTATTATTAAAAGTCAGTATGAAGATTTTCCACCAAGTTACGCCAGAAACTGTTTTATTTAAACACAGAAACTAAAAAAACAAAAGAGGGACTCACTAGTTCTCGAATTTTCGGTGGTGCAACCACCTTTCTCAAGAGAAATTAGGAACAGAACTATATGTACATATGTATATATATATATACTAATGTACACACATATATATACATACATATATATATATATAAAGAGAGATAAGGAAAGGGTAAAGGAACATATATATATAATATGTGGTATATATTCATATCTCTCCCATGGACTACAACCTTGTCGTGGCTTGTGCGTTCCGATGACCCCTAGAGCTGTGCTGGCGGGAGTAATAATAGTTAGTGCCAGATAGGTCGAAGTTTAGGAGCCAGATGAAAGGTAGTCCACGCAGCGTCTGTTCCTCAGTGAGGCGGCTGCAAAGGCGTCTGACCCCAGTGGGGCGGCCATTAAGTGATGGTGTCACGTTAAAAACACTATTGAGGAAGGCAACGGGAAACCACCTCAATTATCTTTCCCAAGAATGTAATGATGGGCACTACAGAGAATATGAGTCCTGGCAATTACGGGACACGGCCCAAGGGGCCGTGTGTCGTGCCCGACAGCGGGGGAGGCAAGGCTTCCGCGGTCGTCATCCCACGAAACCCTTGCAGGGGAGAAATAACAGCGGCAGGAAAGAAGACGCAGAAGAAAACGAAAGTAGTTTCAATAGGAACATGGAACGTCAGGACAATGTTGAGGACAGGCAAATTAGAGAATATTAAGCGAGAGATGGAAAGAGGTAATTTGGATATTTTAGGTGAGATGGAAGGATAGCGGGGATTACTGGAGTGATAATAATAGATTAATGCGAGTAATCGTATACAGTGGCGGGGACGAGAACCAACGAGGGGTTGCCGTAATATTAAATAAAGGGGTAGTAAACATAGAGCAAGCAACTGATAGAATTTTACTCGTAGAGATTAAAGCAGAGCCGACGAACTTGGTCATTGTTCTGGTATACTATACATGCCACCGAACAACCACAAGGAGGAAAAAGTCGATAGGATGTACGATGAGTTAGAGGAGATAATCGCGTGTTTTCCTGCAGGGAAACATTTGACAGTGATGGGGGATTGAAATGCGACGGTAGGCGAAGGAAGAGACGATGATGAGGTGGGGGACTGGGTTAGGCACGAAGAATGAACGTGGGGAGAAAGCAATTGAATTCTGCAGAAGACAGGGGTAGGTCATCACCGACACATGGTTTAGACGCCACAAAAGGTATAGGTATACATGGAAAATGCCAGGGGACTCAGAAAGGTATCAGTTAAATTATATTATGGTTAGGCAGAGGTTTAGGAACAGTGTGATAAATTCGCACAGTTTCCCGGGAGCGGATACGGACTCTGACCACAATTTAGTTGTTATGAAATGTTCCGTTCGTTTCAAAAAGATAAGCCAGGGGCGGCGGGTTAGGAAATGTAATATAGAAGCATTAAATGGATTAACAAGGAAGGAGTATCAGCAGGCTGTGGAGAAAATCATGGAGGATGGTAAAGTGCTGAGTACTATCGCAGTAAAATTGGAATGTAGCAAGGAAGTGATATTGAAAGCCGCTGAAGACACTATAAGAACCGTTAACGGGAAAAGGATAAGGAAACCATGGGTAACGGATGAGATGGTTGCAAAGATGGAGGAGAGAAGAAGATGGATGAATGTAAACACAGAGTTAGGCAAAATGAAGTACAAAGATTTAAACAATAAATTGAGAAGGGCCACAAATAAAGCGAAAAAAGATTGGTGGAAAACGCAATGTGAGGATATGGAAAGTTTGCAGACGAAGGGTGAAATTGGTGCTCTATAACACAAGGTTAAGTTATTATCGGTAAGTAAGAAGGCAAGATCTGTGCTAACAGTTAAAGATAAGTGGGGTAAGATAATAGTTGAACCAGGAAAAATCCAAGGGAGAGGGAAGGAATATATAGAAACACTGTACGGTAGAGAACTTAGGCCGACAAGGTTAGACATAGAAAAAGAACATGACGTAGATAAAGATAGTTTAGATCCAGGCATACTCGACGATGAAATAGAAAGGGCATTAAAGGAGATGAAAGCAAATAAGGCTGTGGGGGTGGACAAAATTCCTGTAGAAATGTTGAAATGGTTAGGAAAAGGTGGGAAGAAGGCCATATATGGACTGATTCGTAGTATATATGAGGAAGGAATCTGGCCGGAAGATTTTGTGAGATCGGTGTTAGTTACTATTCCAAAAAAGGCAAAGGCTACATCATGTGAGGATTACAGAACAATAAGTTTGATATACCACGCAGCTAAAGTTATTCTCAGGATCATCAACAAAAGGATAGAGAGTAAGGCAAATGATTACTTAGGGGATGATCAGTTTGGGTTTAGGAAGGGAAGAGGTACGCGTGATGCCATTGCAGTAATGAGATCCCTAATTGAGAGGAATACAGAATACAACCAGGACGTTTTTGCCTGTTTTGTAGATTTCGAAAAAGCGTTTGATAGATTGAATTGGGAAAAATTAATGCGTGTATTGCAGAAAATAGGAATGGATTGGAGGGACAGGAGACTGATCCGCAACCTGTACATGTCTCAGACTGCTCAGGTGCGAGTGGGGAACGGAGAGTCGGGATGGGCAGTGTTAGGAAGAGAGGTAAGGCAGGGTTGCCCATTGTCACCTGTGCTGTTCAACGTATATGTGGAGGAAATGATTAAAGAGGCATGGGAAGAACTGGAGGTAGGAATGAAAGTCGGAGGGGAATTCGTAAAATCGGTTAGGTTTACTGATGACCAAGCATTAGTTGCTCAATCAGCCAAGGGGTTGCAAGCATTGCTGAGTGAATTGGAGGTTCAGTGCGATAATTATGGGATGAGAATCAATATTAATAAAACAAAGGTGATGCGGTTTTCCAGAAAGAAAAAGGCTAAGGTAAATATTAAAATAAGAGGGGAAAAAATAGAGCAGGTAGAGAAGTTTACATAGGGAGTTGATGACGGGGACGTTGAGTAGGGAGGTTAAGACAAGACTCGTAAAAACTCTGATATGGAGCGTAGCTATGTATGGTGCGGAAACGTGGTCACTGAAGCAGGAGGATTGACGTAGATTGGAGGTTTTTGAAATGTGGGTTTGGAGAAGAACGGAGAAGGTGAAATGGACCGAAAGGAAAACAAATGAGGAAGGACTGGAGATGGTGGGTGAGGAGAGGGGTTTGTTGAGAGAATTGCTATGGTGGCAGGAAAGATGGATGAAAGGCATATTGAGCGGTAGTGGAATGTTGAAGAAGGTAATAGAGTGGAGAATGTTGGGCAAGCGAGGAAAGGGCAGGAACAGGATAGGGAAGTTGGATGGTATGAAGGGAGGAAAGAAGTACACAGAGATGAAGAGGGAACTGATGTAGAGTAGGTTGCTGGATTGGATTTTTTTTGGAGTTACAAAATATTTATTTGATAGTTGTGTCCATCCAAAAACCTACCTTAACCGGTATATTACCTAATAATAATAATAATATTTATAAAATACATATATATATATATATTTTCTTTTCAACTTTTTAGAGAAACTTTTAAACTTAAAAGAAAATAAGCATTGAGTGAAACAATGTGTTCAATCTATGAAAAAGCTTGAAATAGATTACAACGATGGAAATTAAACCATTTATAAACTCTGCAGAAATCATGAATCACAATGCAAATGAAATAAAGACGGAAAAAAGAAGGTAACGTAATTGAAGATGCTAGACTTTGATGCATAGAGCTTGGTTCCAGATGCGAATAATGAAGATTAAATTAAAAGATAAAGTATAAAATGAAGAGTTGTCCAGAAGAATGAAAGATGGAAAAGTCAATTGGAGCACCTTAAAGAAAGAAAGAATTAGACGGATTTGACACACCTTGATACGCAAGAAATTTGTAACAAACCATAGAAGAGAAATTAGATGAAAAAGCCCAAGGAGGAAGACCAAGTGATAAATACATCGGAAAACAAAGAGTGAACTAGGACAGAACACCTATCAGGGCATACAAGAAATTATTAGGGTGTAGGGAAGAATGGAAGGCCGCAGCCAACCAATCTTACCTTCGGATTGAAGAACTTCAGTAGTTTCACAATTATCAGGAATAATTATCGTTGACGATAAAATATATTTTTCATTCCAGTTTATCACTGGCCTAACAATGGGGGAACCCCTAAGTCGAATGTTTTCAGCTTTTCTATTACGCGGAAACGTGGTCAATGAGGTATCATCTATCTTGCTTCAATAATCATGTTTCCCTGGCGTAGAAAATCACGCTTCATATCAAAGTTTTAACAAGCATTTTCTTATCATTCATAGTCAAGGAATATTCGAGGCTTTTGCTTTGCGATGGTAGATAAGGATGGGAAAGGTGAATTGGATTGAAAAACAAACGAAGAAGTAAAAAGCATGGTGGGGGAGGGGAAGGTATTCTTGGGAGGAATCCAAAGGAGGAAAGAAAGGTTAATGCAAGGAATTTTGATTGGCGATGGAAAGTTGAGAACCATATTAAGAAGGGAGAACGTAAGGCAAGAGAAAAAGGAGGAGGAAAAAGAATAGGCCTGTTGAAAGGAATGAAGGGAGGAAGGAAGTATGAGGGGCGTAATAAGGGTTCATTGTAGTGTCGGGTGTCAGATTGTCTTGGTTGGAAAGGTTCAGAAATATCCGATGTTCATTTTGTGTCCATGAAAAATCTACATTAAACGGTAGACTACCAATAATAATAATAATTTTTGACTATTCTCCTTCTGATATTTTGAATTATTCTCGGTTTTATCATTGAATACCTTACCTTTATATGTTACATTCACCGTTATTATCCAGATTCTGGTACTGCTGCCGCAAGTGCAACACAAAACCCTCAAATTAATTAAGAACGCCTACCAAATTACTGTTCTTATGAGAAAATAGTTGGAATGATTGGAAGAAATATGACATTGGGATTTATGAAGTTCATCGAAAGTTAATTAAGGAGAAGACATTTAAGACTCTCGCTCACATTTCGTTCAAAATTTACAAAAAATGAATGTAATCGAATAGGACTGAATTCGATGGTTTCCGGCTCAACGACGTGGAGATTCAAGATCCTTATTTCATTATAAAGGACGTATCTATAGTCCTATAATAACTATAAGGCGTAGTGGTTTACTCATATCATTCATTGGCACATTTTAAATGAATAATTGAATTAAAATCAGAGTCATGGATTTAACAGAATTCTGAGAAATAGGAAAAGATTAGGCAAAAAGGAAAACTTCAGAAATATAATGAAGGAGAGAGAGAAGAGTTGGTGAATGACGTAATGGAAGGTCCAGAATTTATAACGAAAATAATAACTTACTGACGGCAGAATAGCGTTCGCTCAGAATGACGTGCAGGCAGTGAAAAGGAGTTCACTAATATCATTTATTTTGTTGAACCACATACAAAGATAGCGCATGTTTTTCGGTTGTTCGCAGCTGTGATTAAATTTATAAAGTAATTTAGAAAATCTTCGGTTTTTCAATTAGCCTACTGTGACCTGTATCTCTCTATTCTTCAACGCTTTCCCGATGACTATTTATTTATTAAGCCCTTCCTATTATCATTACATTTATCACAGGTAACCTTCCTATCAAAGATAGGTATTGGTTTGTTCCTAATTATCACGTGTTACACATCAAGTAAACTTTTTCATCCTAATCCTAAAATATTTTCTCCTCTCGTTCGACATACTTTCATACGTTTTTATGTCTTTTTGTCATCTATAAAGCCTATGCTTTTCCTGATTCTCTCAAAATTTCCCAAAACTCTCTCTCTCTTGGATTTCTACCCTCAACTTAACGCGATCCTCAGTATCTCCTCCACCAATTTTTTGTGCTCTTAATTTCACCTACTCATACCTCCAACGAAATGCAAGATGTCGTCATTTGCCCTCCCTCCGAACAACTTGTTTTTTCTATTTTTCCTCGTACCTACACCTCAATGGCTTCTAAACTACATTCATTTCCAAGGTTTATCCTCTTGCTTAACGACTAGATTTCGAGTTCATCCAGCGGTACTCTCCATTTAAAGTATTTTAATGTTTCTTGCATTCAGTACTTACTGTACCTGTCATCAAGTATCTCCTCTTTGAAAAAATTTACTTAACGATCGTAATTCTCCTGGTAATATCCCTAACACCATTTCCATTTTCCCCTTAATACTAGCCAATTATGTAAACTCTTCCACCTGCTCTATTCTCTCAAGTTTAATGTTTAGACTAAACTTCTAACTACGCCTTACTACTTCTTTTAAAACTTTTCCTGCATTTTCAATCATCTTTAACTCTTTGTACTGTCCTAATTTAATTCATATTACAAAATTCTATAACTCTGATTTTCTATATTAATTACTCTTTTTAATAGATTACTAGTATTTAGTCGTAGTAGTAGTAGGCTACACGACTTTGACTCTCCAACCCCTATAGAGACATATGGTATTATATTACCTTGCTATTATTGTTCTAGTAATCCTCGCTTTGTCTCCGTCCCATGAACCTAATAAATGATACGTACTTCAACCAGTTCTCTTTTGATGTTTTCCAACTTTTCTCTCTCTTAAATGGCCTGAACAATTCGGATCTCTGCTCTCGCAGTCTCAGCTCTCTTCTTTTCCCTTACAATTAACTCAGCTATGGAAGGATTTCATGAGATGACGATCGCAGAGGTCTTGCCTTCCCTGTTTATGAGCGCTCAGTTGAGTGAGCCCTGTAGTCACCTAGAATTACGTGTACTATCCTTCTTTTTTTCATTCATTTTATGACAATAGAAATATAATCAAGGTGGCTTCCTATTGCTTTTTTAATTTATATTCTTGATACCATCTTTGAATGGTGTCTCCATTGGGATCGGAGGCATTTGCAGCCAACTGACGGGATTATAGACAATGTGTGGATTATATTTCGTCTGGGTTCTACCTTTCATCCTACTTGAGATGAGCTATCTCACTAGAAAGAATTATCATTTCATTCGGGTAGTTAAGTTCTTGGGGTCATTGGGACACGAAATCCCACACACAAGTCATTGTTTTTGACGATAGGGAGCGTATTCCCTTTACAAAGTCTACATGAATTGTTATAGCCTTTCTTTCATGCAATGTAATGATCACTAAGTCAAAAAATAACCAGCGATAAAGAATATTTTTATTCTAGAGAAATAAAAATAATATGTTAGTCAAAACGAAGTACAAACCTCGTATGGACTGACAACTCTAAAATGAAATTTGATTGTCAAAATTAGATACGTAGATTCATTGGTATTCTTCCACATGGTAAGTAAAACGTATGTGATTTAGATCATCTGGTTTGGAAACTTCGTAATGGGTAACCAAATGTAATTTGTTAAAAGAATTAAATACTAAAAAATAACAATGGATAAGGATAAAACTTTATAGGCGTAATCATTTACGATACACTGGCTTACATTTTATCCTCGGATACTCGCGTTGAAAACTGTGAGAATTTCCAATTACGTAAGAGCACACTGGATCAATTGAGCACGTCTCTGATGTCACATTTCGATTCTCATATGCGAGTCAAAAATTCATTCATTCACGCCCTTAGGTTACGTGAATATGTGAAAAAAATATTCTCAGAGGAACTGACGCCCAATCCTTAGACGCGAGAGGAGTAGGGGAGCGAATGGACTCGGAAAATCGGGAACTTCAATAATTTCTCGCTTAACTCTAACAAGACCTTGCGCAGGACCGTAAATCGACGCTTATTCCCCACCGAGTCTCATTATGAAGCGGGCGCCTAAACGGGTAAATAAAAACTCTCAACGACTGCCACCCCTCATCCCCGCCCTGCCTCCAAAGCATTCCACCACGAAAATATTGCGAACGAAATAAGTCCTCGTCGTCACTGCTTGCCCTCCTCACCCTCTCACCCTTCTCCATGCAATTCCAATGTTTTAAGTATGAGGAGAGAACTCCCGCGCCCCTCGTTCTTCGGGCAATACTACGTCATCTCCCTTCGCTCCTTCCCCAGCACACCCCCTCATCTCAGTCCCTTCCACATCCATCCACACACGCATTCACACACAGAGAATTAAAAGAGAGGTCGCCATAATTCCGTTCCACCCTCTATTAAAGGCTCGCTTCTAAGGCTTCGCCCCTTCCCTTGTTACCTAAGGAGTGTGACAAATGAAGGCGGGGAGAGCATCACCTCTCTAACCCCCATCGATCCAGCTTGCCAGTATCCAAGGAACTTGCACGAGTTCCCTCGGACTTATGGCCGGGTAATAATCCTTAATATCCACTCTCCCGGCCTCCTGATCGTAGACGCCACTGTCCCCTCCACTCTCTCTCTCTCGTCCATTCAGCTTCTGAACCCCCCTTTCTCCTTCACATCTCATGCTGAACCCACCGAGTTTATCGCCACCCTTTCCTCCGGAACACACCCCGCCGTCTCTAACCTCCGCTTAGTTTGGTTGAGTTGGATTAAAGTCAGTGATTTACTGAGTGTGCCCATTACGATACTGCAGCCGTGGACTTGTATTGCTCCTTTGCCTTGTGCGAAGTTTCTGTTCGAAGTCAATCCAGCGGTATGAAAAAAATATCCTCTCTCGTTAGGCCCCTAAAATTTCGACGATCAACAAAATGAACAATTAACTAAGCTCTCGTTTCTAATATGCCGTTACTGTTACTTTTATAGCATCCAGAGTCATTTAATGAACGAGTATCAAAGCTGAAACTTTCCTCCTTTTATACACAATTCAATTACTCTCTTGCCCTTGAAATATTCTTTAACACAAAAGAATTAACTCATTAACTCTTAGCCGTTCGTGTGTACTGTTCAATTTTGAGTCCTGAAAATATTTCCTTATAATCAATTATAATACTTTCCAGCACAGTTTCGGGGTTACTTAGGATCAATCATTAAACCAATCGATAACTCTTTATTTGTAATTTAATTGTCCACGATTCGCCTTCCATTCACTATGCTTTGGCATTTTTAAGACAAATCGACATTCATAAATGGGATTTCCACCTGTCTCACAAAATATATTTGGTTCCAACCCTCCACTGGCAATCCAGGACAATGGAGAACTTTAATCCTTAGCCTCCCAATACAATCATGATAACACTATTATAATCTGTGACCAAATATAAAGGCCTAATTGTTTAATAATAAAGTAATTTAGCACAATAAAAACAATTAATCACTCTTATAATTAAATAATATCCTTTCAAAGATGTGATAAATAAAAAAAATATGTTTAATTTATGGTATGTGTTATGATTGGTTCTGTAATTATTAAAAGGTTTAAGGTAGATTTTAAATTTACACAGACTAAACACTGATACATTTCTTAGCATCCCCTAATAAGGCACAATCTAAGACCAGACACTTCAGTGAACTCTTCTTCAATTCTGCATACTTCCTTCCTGCATTTCTTACGTCCCGCATTCTTATCCTATTCCTTCCCCTTATTCGCTTACCTAACGGTATCCCCTCTACGACAGTCTTCAACATCCCATCGTCAATCTAAATGCTCTGCATCCACCTTTAATTCCTCCTTTGGCTTTCTCCTAACAATCCCCTCTCATTCACCACCGTGCCTAGTACTTCTTCTTTTGTTTTACTTTCGTCCATTTTACCATGTTCATCAATCTCCACACCCACAATTAAAAACCTTCTAATCTGCACCTAATATCTTGCTCCAATGACTATGTTTCCACGTCGCACATAACTATGTCCTATATTAAAATTTTCACTTATCTTTTGATATTCTTAATTAACATCTCTGTCATCAACTTCCTCTTCTCCCTTCCTCTTTCGAAACGTTCGTTGCTTAATGAAATTATTCTTCGTGTGTCCCCACTATTATGACCATCTTTGTTGAAAACACTACCTAGATAGTTACCCTACTCCACCTGCTCTAGTTTTCCCTTCCCATTTTAACGCTTAACTTAGCCTTCTCCTTTCTCATAAATCTCATAACCCTTGTCTTATTTCTATTGATTTAAATCCCATGCCAACCACACTGATTTTTTAATTCCTTCAGAAACGATTGCGACACCTTGGCTGATTGGCTAAATGAATCTTGAACTCCACAAATTTAACCAATTTTATCAACTATCCGCAGGCGATTTATCCTCTTTCCAGTTATTCCAGCCTTCTTCTACCATTTCCTCCAAGTGTACGTTGAAAAAGCATTGGTGACAATAGACACCCCTGTCTTATCCCTCTTCTGAACACTTTCCATCCCATCCCTCGCACCTTAGTAAACTGAGATATATATGTACAGGTTGCAGATAAGTCACCTATCTCTCCAATCTACTCTTATCGTCTGTAACACATTCATTAATTCTACCAATTTTACACTCTCAATCGCCTGCCCGTAATCAACGAAACACACAAATACATCCTGATTGTACTCCATGTCCTGTGTAATAGTGTCCTCATTACTGCTATGCTACCACTTGTACCTCTCCCCTCCTTGAAATCAAATTGATCATCCCCCAAATTATCATTTGCCCTCCTCTCCATCCTCTTATTGATTATATTTAGTACCATTTTAGCTACATTCAAAATCAGACACATTGGTCCATATCCCTCAGCTTCCCTGTTCTTTTTAGGATAGAGCTTGCATTTATATGAGGAAATCTTCCAACCAAATTCCTTCCTCATAAATGAATATGAATATGAATTAATCCACAAAACCTCTTCTTCCCTCGTTTTTCTTAACTCTGAAGTAGTCTTGCAGGAATGTCATCATTCCATAGGCCTTCTTTCACCTCACTTCCATTAAAACTCTTCCTACCTTGAAATTAAATTAAAAATTTTTTAAAAATTTAGATTTTAAAATTAAAATTTTTAAAGTTTGCTGGCCTAATTTCTTTGCCATATAGATCATCTATGTAGTCCTCCCATTTAGTTAAATCTTTCTTAGTTCAATTAATAATTTTTTTGACGTGTCTTTGATGGTACGCACCAAATTTTCCCGTCTTACTCACGGATATTATTTACATCTTCCTTCATTGCACACCAATATTATCCTTCCTTTGGGGAGTTTCCATACCCTCGCATAGTGTCATTTACCACGCTTCTTCTACTCTATTAGTTTCCCACCTAAGTTTATTATTTATTAGCTCCGTATAACATTTTTTAAAAATTGTGTCTGTTGCCCATTATTATTAGCGCAAAAGTACAATTTACCTTATTCCTAAATATAAATAACTCATTTAACATCATTCTTTCACTCATAAATAACATTAATTTATATCAATGATTGTAATGTGTATGTAATGACCTATTGATTCAAAACGGATGCAAATGATGACCTAACGATGGGTGTAACACTTTCATATAGAAACTTATGTTGTAAAAAAATGTCTCCTTTACAACCTAAATAACCTTTGTTTTATTAATGTTGGTTCTCATTCCATATTTATCGTACTGCTCCGGTGATAATGATTACTCCAATGGTATCACGCTTGCCTCTCCCCTTCCTAAACCCAAACTGATCTACCCTAAGCAATCATTTGCCCTACTCTCTATCTTTTTGTTGACGATTCTGAGAACCACGAAAGCTGCATGGGAAATCAGTAATAAGCCCGACGGCGTGTGAAATTCACACATCAGGGTAGGGTGGCCAGTTCCTTTCCCTGTGCCGGTTATGGTTTCCCAAAATTCTAAAAGTTACCTCCCCTACACCCACTCCAATATTCTTGTATCATCACCATTTTTCGGTTCGCATTTCTTTCACAAATTAGTAAGATAATTATAGGTTATATGAACTAAATGTAATTATAATGGCCAGATTTCACTGTTACTTTAATATTTGACCAGATTAATTACCACTAAAATGTACATCCTTCGTACGATAACTACGCTAGTCGCAATGGCATGGCCCTTTGCGGATGAAATATGTTTTATGAAATCAGCTCCTTAAATGAGAAAATGGTATCATAAACGAAATTAAAGACCTTCTCGCGCTTTCAAAAATTATAAAGGGCTCACAATTGGTATTATTCGGAGTTTCTTTGTTCTTGTACCAACTTCCTCTTTGTCAGGATTTATCCGTGGCTATAACGCATACCCTCGTTTATCTATCCATTGTTCCGCGATGGTAAAATAGGATGGGCTGCGGTTATACATGCACTCTCCTTGGCTAATGCGTCTTTGCGCAGGAGGTGTGAAATCCTGCGGGATCGTATGTTGCCTAAGCTTTTTCAGATTAAAATCAATGTCGAAAAATGAATCGAAGCTCTATTTTCAACTCTTAGCGTTTTGATTAATGCATTCAGAGCGGATAATATACCAATTGTTAAAAGGAGGGTCTGAATTTCTCATGAATAATAGGCTTAAACAATATATCTAGACTTATTGTATCCGGCTATTTCGAACTCAATGGAACCAGAATAAAAATCTCTGTCACAACAGAAAAGTGATATGATTCTCCACCTTCATTATGCGTTCTCACTCAATGAAACCTTGCTCGGAGATGAACAAGTTACATGAAACACAATATCATAGAGACCATCCAACTTCAGAATTTTCCTCACTTATTCACATCCTAATGAAATGCAGGGAACAGATTTAATTTCAAAATGGCTTCCAATTAATCGAATTTTTCACATTTTATGTTTTTTTTTAAATATTTATTTCCAATTGAATTGTGAGATTTACTCATTGGTTTTCCACGATAGAAAAGACGAAGACGACATTGAAATAACGCTAAAAATTTTCGTTTCAGTTGCACCATTAACGCTTGGAATAGTTAACGCAAACATTAAGTTAAGGTAAGGTAAACGTTAGTTAAGATGGGTTGCAAACGTTCCGACACACCTTGCGTACGCAACCGCCAGCCGCTCCTTCGGTGGAGTACATTACTTATCCTTGATTCTTTTACACCATCTTTGACCTCTCTCCTCATCCATTTAACATCCCTAGACAATGTCACCCCATCCTCTATACCATCTCTTCCTCCCATGACACTTATTTTGCCTCCCTCTTTTGTCCAATTCCTTCATTTGTTTCTCCCACATCCATTCACGCCCGCCTGAAAAATCGACTTCCAACACCTTCTCCGTCTCCATAACACATTCTTCGTCATCTCTGGCCTAAGCTCCGTCTCCCATGATCAAGATGAAGTTTGACAAGTCATCGAAAGTCACCGCAGTGAGCCTTTGAGGTTGAAGGCTTTTGGAATTCAAACGTTCGAGCTTTCCTTGAGGTAAAGAAACGCACGGGACGTCAAAATTCCAAGTTTCTCCCGATCCGCCTCCTCTCGTTTCGATTCCGTCTCCTTCCGTTCGATTCAACTTGTCACTTGTTTCATTTCCAAGTTTTTGCGTGTCAGTTCAGACATTTTTTTGGGATATAGGCGCGTTCCCTCCACCATTTTGGCATACGTCACCGCTAATTGAAGCTGTTTACATGTAAATACATTCTGAAGACATCCCAATGCCTTACAAATCATCCCTACGTAATGGTATGTTACTCGATAGCTCTGAACGTGGAGTGAGTGATCAATCCTCTCGAAGTATATATTCCACTGATGACAGTAACTTTTGGTTTCCCTCACAACTAGTTTCTTCTGCGAATGACATGAACTCCTTTCTGACCTACATCATTTCCTTCTCTGTATTTTCCACCTGCTCTCCTACTAAAAAAGCCTATGCACTTCCTTCATGCCGTCTAAAATGACTACTCTTTTCCTTCCTCTTTGGCATTTGGATAACATTCTCCCCTCTATCACCGCCTTCAAGCATCCCCTGCCTTTCAATATTTCCTAAATCCACTATTTCTGCTTTCTTCAAATCTAACCGAGTGGCTTCCTCTCTGCTTCTTTCCACTTTTAAAATTTATATTTCCAACTTCTTCATTTTCCTCCATACTTAAATCAAAAACCAAATCAGAGTGAACAACTTGGAGCTCAAAAATACGCTGGAGGAATAGGGTAATGCAAACGTTGAGGAAATAATGAGGTGAAGGGAACAGTTTGGCACCACTGCAAGACACGTGCTGGCCTCGTTCGTAAGGACGAGATGCACGATATGATCTAAAGTCTTTTCGAGTAGAAGAGTGGCAAGTACCCTTTGGGGAAATGTGAAGACCTTTTTAACGGTTCATTCTTATTCAAGTCTGTCCCTCTACGAAACGAAAGCTGAGATCGGTAAGGAACGTAGGTATAAGGGCACTGAATTCGAAGGTGAGGGAGATGGAAGGGACGAAATCTTGTGTCGACGTTGGCGATCCCGAAACGAATAAAGGGACCAATAATAAATACCCCTCTCTTCAGGGCTACTTAGCACAAGTCTCGGGAGCTCGCAGATTCGTAGATCGCAACGGGGAGTGGAAGATTCGCTGTCATGTTAGATATTTTTATCGAATGCGTCATCATTACGGTGCGATATGACTTCACTACTCGAGACGTTTATAAAAAATCTAATTACCAAGTACTCTCTAGTACCAATTGTTTGAGTGCTCTTCACATGACCGCTAAGTGGAAATCAGACGGAGCTCGTAATATGTACCGCTAAAAAAAAACTCTGGACATGAACACTGGCCCTCGGCGGAGGAAACTAGGACATTCTCCACAGCAACAATCGTCCCCCAGAGTAATTCAAGTGCACATAGCACGTACCGTCCATCCGACTGGCGTAACGTTTTAACTATCGAATCCCAGGTGCTTATGAGTGAGGGCTGATGTCATCAAAGTCGGGTTCCTCTCGACCCTTTCACCTCTCCCAGACGAATATTTTTGCCGTATACCCCACTAAGTCAATGAACAACGATATTACTTCATTAGCAATTCGCCACCGATGGTAACAATTTATACTCGTGATAGAATAAGCTCCAAAGATATCGTAAATGATAAACTAGGCGTATCATCGCCTTAAACATTGTATAGTATCAGAGAAATTACTCGATCATTGATTACATTACTTTCGTAAATTACAATACAAAGATTGAGAAGTTTTTTCTCTTTATCGTTGACTAACATAGATCAACAAATCAAGTCTTTAACATATACACTAAGATAAAAATACGAGAGGAAAAGCATAATACAATAAAATCAACCCCTTATTCATACTATACATTACACGCTTGCGATATGAAATCACATAATATGCCCTTGGACAATATCTTCAAACACTCTCTCGTCCAGAAAGATTTGCGCCAGCGTTTTACATAAATTAAAACTGTACTTACAATTTTCGGGTGCACACTAGATACATATTTCGCTGTAGTATAGATGACTCACCTGGAATACAATTAGAGTGAATTTATAAATAGACTGATTTTTTCTTGAGTCATAAGTTTTATTTTGCATATAATTTAGGGTTAAAAATAAAAAATTACTCATTAATAATAACTAAAGTACAATATATGTTTCATGGTTAGTTTACTGTATATTATAAATAACATTTCATCAGTCTTACAAATTCTCGTTGCCGAGTGGTTTCAGAAAAATATAAAAACGAATCAAAAAATATTCCAAATTTTACCCTCGGAAGACAATTCTATGATCAGAAGTAAAACGTTTAAATGAAGCGATGCATTAAAGAGCATCGCTTGAAATGTAATCATTAAAGTAAAACGTAGATCACACAAAAGAGTACAGCTGAGAGTAAAATCTAATCTATGCAAAACAAAACTTACAGATCATTGCTAATACTTATGTATTTAAGATAAGCGTGAGAGAGCTACTAATAGTACAATTTTATTTTAATAACCCAGATAAAAGATATGATACCCATGTAAAATGAAATGGAGAATTGGAGGAACTAATACAATTCAACAACTCCGTGCAAGTCAGAATAACATTGAGGCATCGTAGGCATCCCAAAAACAACACAAAATAAACAACAACAAATAATCAGAAATAATAACAACAAACATATTTTTAAATATTTTATATTCATTCGGTGAGTATATTTCTGAGATTCGAAAGTGATAAAGAGGCATTAATAATGGGTATGTTCTTAGCAAGAAACATAAAGTAGGGGTATTAAAAGTTTTTATAAAACTGATTTTGAAATATTTCTCTTCCTACGACAAAAACTTAGGGGACATAAAGATTCCTTAAAAATATACTTATAATTTACAATATTTTCTTTATATTTCCACTTGAAAGAGTGGAAATGAGTGTTAAGACATCAATCCTCATCCATTAAGGGAAATGGTTTTTTGGTCGAAAAACAGTCATTTTAAATCAGATGGCACTAATGAATTCCATATTTTCTTTTTTCAGGATTAAATGAATAACTTAAAAGTACCATTCTTTCCGACTAGGTATTTGAAATTAAATTCCTAAATACCTCGATCATTTGTGCTTTGTTCACTGCCTTAACCGGTAGGTCACCTTGAATGTTCTCTATGCGGAGGGGAGCGAAGCGGTCGAGTCCAAAAATATTCAACCAACCCCAGTCGTGTGCCCTACATTGAAAAGCCTTTCCATAAGCAAACAAAATGAGGAGCATTTGTACCTTCAGCGTTGCGGGAAAAAATTGACCATATAGAAGAAAAACAGAGGATTTCTCGTCGCTCATCGGATCAAACGGGAGAGTTATTGGCGGAGTGACTCCCGGGGGCAGAGTATATCTCCGCCACCCCGACCGCATCCGCAGTCAAAGCACCGCACGCATTAGCGCGGCAAGTTGACGGAATGAAGGAAGACATTACTATGCCGCCGCTGGTCGACTCGAATCCCCCGCAGTCGCGTTTCAGTCGGAGAGAGGAAGGGCAGCCGGCTGGCGGAGGGATTAGCAGCGTGCGATGCCCCCGTGTGGTGGGATGGGATTCATTCTGCGATTTCTTTTCCGATCGATATCATTTTCAGCTCGGTCACTTCGCACTACTCGTCCCGCAAACTCCCTAGCCGACGCCCTCCTACCCTATCACACCCCACCCCCTCCCACCCACTCCTCCCGTCATCCAACTCCCATCCACGACCCCCCCCCGGGCCCTGGCCCAAAAATCGTGAACCGTGCGCAAGGTAGCGTGGTGATGCGAGCGTTGATAAATGAAGCGCCAAGAGGGAGAGGGCACCCTCCTTATCTCCACCACCAAACGCAACCTCGCCACAACATTTTGCGGTGCGTCTGCGGCTCCAAAACCATCAAACACCATACCCCCCTCCCAATGGAGATTCCCGTAATCCCTTACGCTCCAAGTCCGTCCCCACTTCCTCTCTCTTCTCCTATCTCTCCCTCTGCTCCTCCATCTCTCTCCTCCTTTCTCCCTTCCCTCCTCTCTCCCGTTCTTACCCTCTTTCCACTCCGGTATTTCGTTCCCTACCTTCCTCTGCCTCCTCTAGTTTTCCATTACTTCCTTTCTCTCCCTTCCTCCTTCCCTCTATCTTCCCCTTCCTATCTTTCCCCTTCTTTGTCTCCTTTCTGCCTATTTTCTCCTCTCTATATCTCCTTACTCTCCTTTCCTTTTTCTAAAATCAATTTTATCGTACGAAGTACAATCTGTAAAACAACTTAAGGAAAATTATTGTTACACATTGCCAATGTGGATCAAACAATCATTTATTTCACCAAGAAATAGGAAACAGTAGAATGCTACCATTTGTAATTCATGAATCAGCGGTGGTCCTATAATACAATCTTTGTGTTTTCACTACATGATGTTTAAAAATACTGCAAAGTTCTGTACACTTTGGGTAAAGTATCATCCCAGAAATTCTCTTACCACTCCACATTCCTTTTACATGGTTATTGGTTAATTTTTCTTGGTTTACATGGTTAAAAAGGTTAATTTTTGTTGCTAATAATTTTTTAATAACGATCTGCCCCTCTCTGCCCTGATGTGAGAATTTAACACGCTGTCGGGGGCTTAGTATTTGGTGAACTCTCATCCTAACAAACTGACTTTCGGGTTGAGTAATTTATATAACAAGTTTATATAATAAGTTGAGACGAAAATCCTATTAGGTCTTTGTCAAATATTATTCTGTATAATTATTATGCGTCTGTAATTATTAAAAATAGCTCGTTCTAATTATGCTTCATAGGTACCACATATATGATGGTGCCTCAGGGTTTCATTTCGTAAAAATGAGTATTAGCTTGTGGCAGAAATTGCAACTTCTTCAAAACTTTCTCAAAAAATAATTCAAAACAGATTTCCTTTTCTATATCTCCTGATATCTTTTCTAAGTATTTTACGTCTTCATAATTTTGCCTATACGCTTGTATTTTGGCCTTCCTCGTGGAATCTCTCTTCAATTTTCCTTTACATTGCTCCTAACTACTCCATCATACCAAAAGATGTGTCCAATACATCTAGTTCTTCTTTGCCGTAAATTTCCAACCTAAGTCCTGCTACTGCCCAGGTAGATGAAGCTTTCCACTTGCCATAGTTTTACTCCTCCAATTGCGATATCTGTCAAAAGTTGTCCACGCACAAGAATTTTCATTTTCATTTTGTTGATGCTCATATTATATTCCCGAAGTTCTCCGTCCATAGCATAGAGATTTTTGCAGGTCCTTTCGCATTTCTACGACTACTGCGATGTCATCACAAACCGGAGCATGTTATTTTGTCTCGCCAATTATCATGATTCCTTTTATGCCCAATTCTTGGCTTCTTTCATTGGCTCTTCCAGATATACTTTGAATAGAGCTGGTGAGGGGTTGCAACCTTGTCTACCTCCTTATTCCGGCTTCTATTCGCCATCCAATTTCCATTTGCATGGTGATCACTTTATTCTTGGATGGATTATATTTTACATTTTATTCTCTTCCTCGTTGTCGAAGACCTTTCATGAATGAACCATTTATGTCATATATAATGACTGGTTAATAATATCATTTTTTTCGTCCAGTACCCTCAAGCTGAGTATTTCCTATCTCTCTTTTGTTTTCAAATGCAATTGATCTCCACCATTTCAATATCCATTTCTTCTCAAGCCGCAACAAATTGCCTTCCCTCCAATCAACTTTCCTTCAATAAATATGGACATTTTCATATATTTTAAATGAAGAATTTTATAAAAGTTATTGATTATTACCACATTAATATAAATTTTGATGAATACTTTTAATCCATAAAATACCAAAATGCACTAAAAATACTTTTAATACATAAACTGTCACAAAAATTGATTCCTGGGCCAATGGATATGGTACACCATACACTTAACAATTGATATGTTTCAAACCAATCAATTGAACTGATTTCAGTTTCAATGAAATAATTACATGAATATGGCGCCCCGAAAATTCCAATTGAATGCATCAGCTGAATCCCTGATCATTTAATGCATTGTAACTGGCGATTCAAGCGTAGAACATTTGAATATCCATCTCTTGATGACCACGCAGCGGCTCTAGAACGTCATAATATCCCGTCATAACTCTTTTCGCCCCAGGGTTTCGACGCATGAAAAAAAGCGAAAAGGGTCTTCACTCCATGATGAACGATTTGCCTCTGCACATGTGTCCCTCTTCACACACACAAACACATACACCACTCGAACCGGCTCATCGCAACAAAGCCCAGTCAACCCTTTCCGTCAACTATCGCTTCACCCGAAGAATGGTTTTTATTCGCCATCACTGATTGCCCTCATATTTCGACTCGACTGCCCCAACTAATCACCGTTCGTCACCACATAAATCCCCACCACATTACTCCCGATCGTTCTTTAAATCCCCACTTCTATCAGTCTGGCTGTCTCTCTCCACCTCCCCCTGACACCTTCCCCACGCTCCGTATTCCATTTAACATCCCCCAACACAATCCCAGACTCCCATTCCGCACTCCCTCTCTCTCTCTTTCTGTCACACTCTCAACTATGTCCTCGCATTCCCAGATCAAACCCCCTAAATGTGCCGAAACTCCCAACCACCCACCCACCCCCACACTCCCCCGGAGGAAAGTGCTTCATCAGCGCCTGGGTGAAGGAGAGAGGGTTGGTTGGCAGAGGACGCTGGAGGCGTGGTGTCTCACTCTCCCCCCCCCCCCAAATGTGGCCGGTTGCCGAGCAGCCGGGCGTGAATCGGGTGCGGCGATAAGTGTTGCCTGCTGTGGAGTCTATGTTTTCACGCCCAGAGTAATTTAATGACGCGCGGCAGGCTGGGAGGTGGAAGGGTGGCCGCGAGGGTTTTAGCAAAATTTCTCTCTCCTATCGCATCCACCCTGCCACCTCTCCGAATGTACTCTTACACCCACGCCACCCCGACTATTTCGCACGAACGGAAATGTGAAGAGTACCAGCGGAGGACAACTGGAACAGATACGAGCGGCGGGGGATATATTTCCGTCTTCCACTTTCACTCCTCTCGGGTCGATGAATGTGTGCGTTCTCTTCATCCAAAAACTGCGATCGTTTTAGGTTCAACAGGTATCGGGTTTCCACATCTTTCATTTTTTTTATATCTTCCCACGTAACACACAGAAACTGACAACGAATTATTCATATCAGTCATTTGTTTTTATTTTTTGCATTCGTGTAGGCAAAAAATAAAGTGTCGTTCCTCATTCTTCATACGCTGAGAGCAGCAGAGTTCCTCGAGCTCTACGGTTGGCAGGGTTCCTGTGGAAGGTCCAAGGTCAAACCTCTCCAAAGAGTCGCTCACTGGGATCCGAGCACAGAACAGATACGCCAAGTTAAGAGCTTAATTATGGTGCATTAACTACTTGGGCCGAGTACAGCATGTAAATCCACTTTTCTCCCTGGCCATGTATGTTGCATCTGAATTCAAGCGAATTATTCATTACGCTTTGGCAATTTCAATATAACACAGTGTTATTATTTGGAAGAATTTTCAGGTAAATACGCATTATAACGTATTATTTCCCCTCAAAATTTGAAAGCCTGGAAATATAACGGAAATTAAAACTTAGTTAGTGATGTTTATTGTTGAATCATAAGTTCAAAATATCATAAGAGTAGCTTATAAAATAAGCATAACCGTTGAAAAATTCGAACACACTTCGCCTATAAAAATAATTTTTATATACTTTTAGTTAAGTTTAATTTTTAATAAAGTTGCTATGCCTATGTATATATATGAGAGTTAAGATTTCCTGGACTTGTGTACGCAGTATTTCAAAGTTCTGGCTTTAATTGACATTAAAAATGTTGGAATTAGCCAATATTTGTATTATTTATAGTCATCGACAAAGAAATCATTAATGATCTCTCATATGTTTTGAGAATGAATCCAATTATACAACATTTTACATATAATAGCGAAGTTATCTAAATCATATGATTTTTTTGTTTCCTAACTTGGCATATCGCCGTAATAGTGGAGTTTTTATGATTTCGGATTCCATACATTTATCACTCTGGAGGAATGGTATTGTGGTTTGGACTATAGATATTACATAATTGATGTATAAACTTTGGGAAGCCATAAATAATAGCTGCTTTTGGCAAAATAAACAAAAAAATCATTTATTTTTACAGTTTTGTTAAAGAAGTTTAAAAAATTATTTTTGCAACGGTGATGGACTTAAATAATCACATTAAAATGATCAGATATATTACGACGAAAATAATAACAAATTTTTAAAATAATAATCTACATACATTACGTATGATTTGAATATGTTAAAATCGACTAAGAAATTAAATGTGATGTATTATAAATGGCGTCATATGTTTTTCCCCACTCCCGGAAATGTATACATTTAGCGCTACCAAACGAGAAGTTAATTCGAACATCACAGCTCGAGACTCGAGGATGGAACGAGTATACCAAAACAGTAAATTATTTGCTTAATATGCCCGAGTAAATTCATGAGATAGAATTTTACATCTCAGTACATTGGAACTGTAAAATTTTTGGAAGCCCCGCGCCATGAAATTCGAGGTTCTTTACCTACTCCATTACGCATTAGAAATTACAACACGATAGCGTACGCATTACGAATGATGGCACACCATTAATCATAACATGAGGAGCCATGAACATTCCAATTCCAGAGTAAATCCTCCGCCATGCGCAAATAATTCCGGGTATAAGAAAAAAGTGAGTTAGCATAAACATACTACGGAGAACGGGTATTCGGTCCAATGGTGTGGAAGACTTTGAGTACTACCGAGCAAGGACGAAAAAGGTGGGAGTACTTCTGCATATTACGGACAAATGATTCCCGATGGAAATCGTGCAGTCAAACCATCATGAAGGGTAAACTATTAAAACAACCCCTAGCCAGGTTATTTGAGTGGAATGTCAAATATCTCATAATAATCAAATTTTATTACATGGAGTGACAGCTGTGATGAACAAGTTAACGGCATGCTTATGAAATTGGAAATTGCGATTATTTTGTAAGTGCACAGCATAGAGATAACGAATAATAAATAAAGTATAAAATGATATTATTTTCTGATGAAGTAAAAAGTGGAGTAAGAAAGATGTTGAAACCTTGTTAAGTAGGGAACAGCGTTGTCTGGAGTAGAAAAATTGAGGGGATTGCTGACGAAAGGAGACTTGAGAGACTATCACTACAATTTTCACATGGAGGATATTGAATGAGTTAACACCCACTTTGATATTCCAAAATTGCGTGTTTCTGTTTTGAATAATGTAAATAATCATTCCCTGGCTATAAGGTTCCTTGTCTAGTTTTATAAGGTCCCTGAGGTATTCAACGCAAATGCGTGCATTGATTATATATGTTATTATTATAGCATAACTTTCATGTTTTACAGCATTAACCCGATTGCTTAACTTGCTTTCAGAATGGGACCAGAAAGAAATAATGACATCTACAGCAGCTGCAGGAAACCGTATGTTGGACCCCAATGGGACATATTATTCCACGGTTACGCGAAAATGTAATGAAAACAATACGAATGCGAATAAAAAATATTCCTAATAATGCTGTTTAATTTTAAAGTCTTCCTGTTACCTTCCACTATAATTTTCTTACACCTAAAAAACTTAAACGAACTATTTAAAGGCATTCAACATGGGTTATAGGAGTACGCTGAATTAATTTTTGTTTATCAATTAGTTTTTTTTCTCAATTAGTCTTTAATTTCTTAGTTGAACTTAAATGGTCTCATAATGAATCTTAATCATGCTTTCTCAGATCGGTGGTGCATTTATATCTCCTGAACCACGTAAGAGCCAATGCATCCCATAACGAATAAATAATTTGGAAATTTGAAAACAATAAATAGTTTAAAGAAAATTAAAAGAACTCACTTTAATATTTCAGTGGTCCCAGCCACCTATATCAGAGCACGAGTAAATCTGATGAAGGAGGCAGGAGTGTGTATATACGTACATATATACAGTTAGACTCTCTGGTGACCCCAGGAGCGTACCTGTGCCTATGTACCCATGGTAATTTATTGTGATTCTGGTGGACCAAAATAATGCACTTAATGATTTTTTTTATTTTTAAAATAACATAGAAAAAGTTGAGCTAGCTAGTTAGGGGTCCGTCTTTCAATACATTTTATATGGTTTTTGATAAATATTTCCCTTCAATAATAGAACCGTACCCTGTTCTTACGTGTATAGCCGACTACTTCAGGAGGATATTGTTTATTTTCCATTTATTCATCAATACAATCTTTTGATTGGTCATCATTACGCACAATATCTTATAATTTTATTTAAATAATGTTAAAGGGATAAAAGGTACATTTATAGCATATCGGGTCTCTAATGACTTGTGTAGGACATAGTAAACTAAAGTAGTGAAGTAACACAGAGGAAAGCTCTTGGAGTGGAAATTTATCTGGAGCCCTCGGTTATGGGTCTGTTTACCTTCGATAACCATCACGTGTGACAGCTCCCAGAATATCCAAATATACATAAGAGCGTTATATATCCTTGGAAATATGACCGCCACAGCTGTAGCGATCAGGCCATCAGGCTCGCAAATGAGTGTTTCCAGCGACCCTCTCATGGCCGCCTCAGTACACCGTCACGACAGTGTGGTGCTCAACATTGCACCTTCGTACTTTCCACGAGTGTTGAGCGGGCGAATCCGCAAAATCCCAGGCATTGGACGAAGACGGCCGACCGCGGATGCATTCCGCAGGGGGTAGGGGGAGATAGCCCATGGAGTGAATTTTGTCCCCGAGGCAATTCCCATCCGGGAGACCGGGCCACTAACGGCGTAGGACCAGCGTCAATGACACAGGCCATCAATGCATCACCGTGGCTAAATCCCCGTGACCGACTTCTACTCTGAGAGTGCTTTGCGATACCACTCTTCCCTCTCTCCCCGTAGCCCGCGAATAAATTTTCGAATCGCGCCACAATTTGGCGTCCAAAAGCGATTTCTTCTCCCTTCCGCAACATTTTCCGGCACTTTCGACACGCATGAGCTTTATCCCTTGCAATTTTCCAGGAATTAAAATTAAAACACTCCTGTCCTTCCCATCCTCTGCATTATCGATTGACCCACTTCTCACTTGCAAAAAAAGAAGAATGGTAACTTAAATGCAAAACTTTAATGTTGTTCATTGGCGAGCACCGGAAAGGGGTTGGAAAAAATAGCGTTACAAGGTGACGCCTCCGTAATTTCCGCGCACTGAAGCGAAATTGATGGGGACGAAAAATACTGGGATGAGTTACACGAGATGCTTCCGCGGGAAACAATTCATTTCTTGAGGGGTAAATTTTTGATAAAAACAATATAACGAACAATTTTCAAGTAGTATGACTTCCGCTGGGTTACGTATTTACATTTTAATATTTTCCCCAGAGCAAGCGGTCAGAAATTCTATGCACTTCGTCGAAGAGCACTCTATTAGATTAATTTTCTTGAATTGAATTTCTAATTAATTAATCTTCACGACGCCTAATCTCATTAATTAACCTCCCTGATCTTTTACCCAGTATGACTAAGGCGTTTTACCGTTATCAACCCAAGTCTAATGGGCCAAAATATTAAATTAATTATCCATATTTGCTAAATGCTTTTCCCTTATTTTAATAATTTTAAACAATCAAGTGTTATTAAATCAACCATTAAACATTTTTCATGAGACTGGATCGTTCCTAACATTGAGCGTTCCGCAATTTCTCAAAACGCCGGTAACCCTTATTCTGACCGCTGTGGTTACTACATATAATAGTAATATTTACTTTCAAGTAACATATCCATTTTGAAGAAGAATTTTTTGTGATACAATTTGAGCATATTCAACAAATATTTTTGCATACTCGAAAGCAAATTTTTGCATCGATTTGTGTTTTCCACGGGTCAATCTTTCAGCTAACTGAATATGAACTGATCCATGCAGCTTACATATTCATCATCATCTTATAACAGCGAAGCCTTGCCGTTCCAACCATGTTTCTCTCCATTGCTGTTCTTTTCAAATCTTTATATATTGTGATTCTTACAGATTTTTCTATGTCATCCAGAAACTTTTCTCGGCCTTTCTCTTTTTTTCTAGTAATTTTCCCTCGATTATGTTTTCCAGGAAGTTCTTATGACGCATGACAGATGGCGCAGGACACATGACGCATGACACATGACGCGTGGCACATGACCAACCGATTAATTTTTCATTTCTCCATCTCTTTCACTGAATTCCTTTCGTCTTTATTTCCTCTCAATACTTCTATGCTGCTTTCCTTGTCTATCATCTCGTTCTTGTTATCCTTCTTCAAATGCTTATTTCATAAACTATTCTATCCTTCCAAATGGCCAAGATTCACATCCGAATAATAACGTGCTACAAAAAAACGATTTTGATAAAGATTTTCTCATTTTCAATCTCATGTGTTGACTTTATAAAAGATTCTTTTTCTTTTCATATGCTTTCTTCAACAATACTATCCTTCTTTTCACTGCAAAGGTGCATATGTTATCTCTTGTAATTATGCTACCAATGTAGCAGAGGTCTTCTACTTCGCTTAGCCTTCATTCGCCTATCGTTGAATGTACAATGGGTTCTGTCTTGTTTCTAGGAACTCATACAGCTCTGCTTTTATTCGGATTTATTTTCAGTTTCCATTTTGCCAAAGATGAGGACAGTATGCTGAGCTTTCTATTCCATGCAATGATCATAATAGCATATGCTAACCTAATACTACTTATATTTCTTCTAATTATTTTTATACCAGTAGGCAATGTCTCTCTAGACTCTTCAATATATAAGTTAAATATATATGGCGAAAGTGGACATAATTGTCTCACCACTTCCTATTATTTGCTTATTTCTCACATCCCTTAACTTTAAACGAAGTTCTTTGGTTCTGGTAGAGCTAAAATATATTTTTTTCTTTTTAATCTGTTCCTATTCTCCTCGTGATTTCAAACATTAGTTTCCAATCTACAGTATTAAAGACTTTTTCTAAAACAATAAAAGTGAGTAAAACTTGCCTGTTTATTTCTAGCCTTCTCTCTAGGATCAAGTGCAGTGTCGGGATAGCTTCTCTCGTTCCTTTACCTTCCCGGAAGCCAAATTGATCTTCTCCAATATTTTCCCCCACTTTGCTTTTGATTCCGTTCCCTACTGCGAGAAAAGGACCTTAGAAGCATGTGACAGAATAGCAATTGATCTGTAATTTATGCATTTAATTTCTTCCCTGTTGTTGGCATCATAACAGTTTCGCTTTTTCCAAAGACTTCGGGTTTCTCCTCATTTTCATAACATTCTCGTACTATTCTGTCGTTCTTCTAAAAATCGTTCTTCTTCTACTCCCAAGATTTTTTTAATATCTTAGCCGGTACATTAACCACATCTGTTGTCACTCCAACATTTAACTTACAAGGACATGCTAAAATTCCCTATTCGTGCACGGGTGATTTCTGTTCCTGCATTTTCTCTACATTCAATTTTTCCCTCTTTTAGTCATATCTTTGGCATGATACTGCTGCTCCATGTACCCTTTCAAACACTTCTTCATTATCAGTGAACAATTCTCCTTCTTTGCTATTAATTTTTGTTAATTTATTTGTTAATAATTATCTCTTATTAACCAATAATTTCGTGATCTCATGTAGGCTCCATAAATACCTATCATATAGGCTCCATCAATATCTGAAGGCGAAATTAATTTGTAAAAATATTATATAATGAGCATGAACATATTTGAGAAGTTTATTTCCATAGCATTCAATCTAACGATGACACCTGACCATAATGTAAAATCATATAAATGACGTGAGAGAAATTATGCTACTAATATACTTCTATGCTTATTTTTCTGTCCTTTTATAATATTGTAATTATCCTTTCTTTCACGAATTTTAAAATTAAAAACATTCATCTATTTAAAGTACAAAATAATTTTCAAAACATCAAAATACATGTGTCTAACCTGCCTAAAGTGAAAATTGCTATGTCCTTTAAAATTCAATAAATAAAACGAATGTATTTGAAGAAGCGACGGTCGACTAGACGTACTCAGCATGAAACAAGTCTAATTAAATAGCCAGGAAAGTTTTCCAGCGTAGTAGCCTTGATATGGGATCATAATATCATCAAAATATCATCAAAAAAGATCATCAAAATATGATCATGGGATCATATTTTGGTTCTAGGGGATTCTTTCAATCATTTCAGGATCTCAACGCATTAAGAGATAATAATAATAATAATGGGAAATGTTATGTTATGTGCTGCAAAATACAGGAATAGGCTTTAGGGATGTGCTTAAGACTACACCACAAAGGCCGTGGATGATGAATCGGGATAGGACGCGTTAAGCAAATATTTGAACCAGCATTCCCATGATTTGAAACTAATACATTAAGTATGTTATGTAGAGTGGGAAGAGTATAACGCATGAATGAAAGTACGTAGAGTTGATTGATTGAGTCACAAATAGAAATGCCTACTTTCGCTATGCAATTTTTCAAGGGATGAGAGTCATTTTTTAATGCATCACAGAATCCGTGTGTGTGATACAGATTGAAGATAAATTGTAAGAAAGTAAAATGCGGAAATCTTCATTAATTCGAGAATGACATTAATTTATTAGTATGGCATAAATGCGATCATTGCAACTTTGAATTGAACTTTGGTTGAACATCTTGCATATCTGGGAATGAATAGTATAGGAGATGGACGGATACAAACAGAGAAGTTAGGGAATGAGAGGAAGGCGAGGGTAGATACCCGAAGAGAGAAGAAAAAATGTATGGAAGAGATAATGAAAGTAGTCGGTTGCAATGAAGTCTGATATGACAAGGAAAATTTTAAGAAAGAGTTTGAGAGGCAAGAGGTAGGAAAGTGATAGGCATTTTAGAATATTTTAGGAGGAAAGAATATGATGATGAAGTGAAAAATTGATTAACCATATATGACGAACACCTAAAAACAAGTGCGCTAAGTAAAAGGAAATGAAACAGTTCAACCGCATATAAAGTTTAACAAAAATAAATTGGCAATTTGACTCATGTCAATATCATATTTTTTTAAATCGAAAAAAGGCAATAATTAAAACTAATACGTTTAATCCAGCATGATAAGGCTTTTATTTCCCACTATGGATCCTACAACATGGGACCTGATTGGGATTAAGACAGGGATTTGGTACACAATTGAATCCTTCACAGCAATCCTCTAAACCATGCTCACATGCTAATGCAACCGTGTGGGAAGGAAGCAAATCAAAAGTTAATGGTCTTCCGTTCGGCCGTTCCCCTTTTTCCGTTACGTTCCCTTCGCCGTGCCCCTAATTAATACATCCCTGCGGAATTCTAACAAACAAAATGCCTCGCACGCCCCGAGGAAATAAATAGGACATGACGAAACTGTTGAGTTTTGATTAATGAACTTGAAAGAAAAAGTTGACGCGAAACATATTTTAGCACATTAGTGACACCCGTAATGCACAATATAGTCACTCCACCGCTGCGGGAGGAAATATTTTAAGGTTGCAGTTTCGTGTTACGCGTTATTCTCCTCTTTCTCACCTCTCGATGATATATGGAGGTATATTAACCAAAGGCTTCAAGAGAGGCTAACCGACAGGGAATCGGGTCATTTATAGCCAAAGTATAAAAAAAGAAATGAATGGTCATCTTTTATGGTTATGAAAACCGCTTGTTAGGCATCCCGAAGAGCTTAGAGCCGTTAAAACAATGTGGCGTCACCTACACCACGGATCGTTAAATAGGAAACGGCCACATCATGGAGATGGGAGCGTGGAGTCGGATCGACGAATTTGGAAGTAAAGAGAAAAGGGAAGAGAGGACGAGGGATGGGGTAAGAGGCAAGGATGGCGGTGGCCGCATTAAGATTAATGGACAACTGAGGCCGTCCCAACTCGCTTTCTTCAGCCATAATTCAATTTCACAAATCTCGGGTCTAACACTAAGTTGACGACCACACTGGAACTCGAGCTCACCGCCATTTAGATGAAGAGTTCGCAATTTGCGCCAAAGTCAGCCGAAAAGGAGAAACCATGACAAGGGAAAATAAGTCACTGAGTTGCTACGAGAAATCAAGAAAACTAGGAAGAATATACAAATTTTCAAACTGTGGTGCAACAGCTAACATGATGATATGAAAGCCTGATGAATGGTGAGAAGAGGGCTGAGGAAGTATAATGTATATTACTCCTTGCAGAGTCAAACAATTAAAACGGTCGCAAATGGGAAGTTGATAAACTTTCCGATAAAATCTTCATCGAATTGTCTCCTGGTGATAAACAATCCCTTACAGTGAAACACCACGAGGGAATTATAAATTATGAAAATTAATAAATCGAGGGAAAAGAGGAGCATCTCACTTTTTTCCACCCATCTTTATACGAGATCTCTCGTATTTACACGCGACCTCTAAAGCTATCGCTATGGTATGTGGCAGGAGATAATTCCTCGCCAAACAGGCAAGATCTATATTGCCGAACCATTAGGGATCAATTACGAATTCACATAACTCAGGAGATGGGAATAATGGGTGTTACAGTAGCTATGCGTGCACTACAGCAAGTTTCATCAAGTTCTCTATGGGATAGCAGTGGTCATATCAAATTAATATTTAAGGAAATAATTTAATTAATTACCACCTGGCTGTCTTCGATGGTAAATTCATTGCCATTCAAAACATAAGGGTATATTAAATCTCGAGTTTTTACAGTTTTTCTCCCTTTCTTCATTATCTCTCCGAATATACCATGAGTTTGGTGTTTCTAATACACGTACGTCTTTGTCGTCATCAGTAAAGAGGCTTACTGTAAAGGTTCATAAGATATTTAGTGCGTCAATTTCATAAGAGGATTAGTCTGTAGTTTTTGATCAGTGATTCCCAGTCTAATTTACCAAGCAATCTATTGAGCATTACAGATTTTACTATAACATATACATTACTTTACAAATCCAGCTCATTTTCTCGATACTTGATCTAACTCAGAAACCTAATGTACGGATCACATGTATGTACTAGCAACATTTAACTAGGCGCCATCTAATCCTTTAGGGGGCATTGTGCATACCTTTAACTAGTTTTAGGTTTAATCTACTTTTTTCCCTATTTCCAATTACAAAGGGAAGTTCGTGAAAACGAGGACGTGTCGCCAGATATACACATCTTGCATTTCGCTCCAACGAGAAGCGCAAAAAAATGTTTCGGGTTCATTTCAGACCGCGCGAGAAAGGATTAAAGTGGCATTAGATTGGGAAATCTTATTTGAAGCCGGAACCAACCCGAGTCGTCCCCGAAGAATGGAAGGAGGAAATAAGAGAAGACGATAAGCCAAGAATTTATGGCAGCAGGAGAAAGGAGAGAGGAAATAAATAAAGGCAGGGAAGAGACTAAAACGTTAAATAAAGAATTTGCTTTATAACAAAACTATATTGTGCATGGGCGTTGTCAGGATACAATCTTATCATAGGTTTAAACATTCCGTTTGCCTTAATTATAGACTTCTTTGCAGTAGTATTACCAACAAGGGATTTAAATAAAATTGGATACCAAAGTGTCTTCCTAATGCATTTAATTCATGAAATTAAAAAATAATCAAATATAATTACTTGGGACCAAATGCTTGTTTCGCCAGCAAATAAATACCAGGACACGGAAGCATAATGCATAAAAAGACTACCTAGATCATTTTTCTTGCAATAATTAACGATTTGTTTACAACTAATAGCATTTTTGTTACTTTTTTGTGTTAATTAAATGGGGAAAAAGGCTTCTTGAGGTTATCGAATATCCACGTGAATTCGAGGAAGTTTAGCTAAATTCAATGAAAGAATCATAGCAAATAGCTGGCTAGCATATTAGAAAACAAACATAGACCTCAAAAGAAAAGATAGGGTTGACTTGGCGATCACATAAATTAAACTCAATGCAGCTTGAAAGCAGGGCGTGGGTGTCCTAACTTCCGACGCCAGCACTACGTGAAGCAAACGTAATTTTCAGTCAGTAGGAATTTGCTTTGCGAAACGAAGCACGCTTCGATCGAATCCACCCGAAGCCCTGGCTCATAATTCTCGTGTTTTCGAGGATTATGTCCAGACAATAGGGATCACATGTATACACAATCAGACTACTCAATTTGCGCTGTGCCCAATCCCAATTCGCTACAATGTTCGGAGGTGGCGAAGTAGGTTAGGTTAATTTCGCTCCACCTAACGAACGTAAGGGCATGAGTGGAAGAGAAAGAATGCTCAAAATGATAACTTTTCTAATGAAAATCGAGCAATATTGAAGTGAATGTGACCCATGTGAACCTCACCACTCTTATGTATCTCTCTTTTCTCTTGGTAGGCACTTGAATGTAACGTACCCATCATGCCAGAACATGGGAATTTCAAATTACAGTGTATTACAGTACATTACAGTACAGTTGGATATCAAGTACCAAAAGATTGATGTGCGTTCCTAGAGCCAACACTGTGAAGTGAAAGACAAGATACTCTATTACCTATATTGTGGTCAACAAGGTGATCATCTTCGGGAAAATTTAAAGCTGGAGATGGGAACCGGGCAGTGCAGAGCCACTGGCCGTAGTCCAGTGACTATTCAAGTTGAGTACAGAAAAGGATGGTAGCATGGCAGTTTCTGGGGGAGGTAGGAAGGGAGGAAAAAGGGCTAGACAATATTTAAGGATTGCTACGAGCTCCTTTACTGGTCTTCAACCTTAAAATAAGTCGGTTGCCCGTACATATGTCCAAACCAAATGACAGTTATCAACCCGAATGTCGGTTTGATAGGTGAAGCTAGAGCTCGCCTAGTACTATGACCAACGACGTGTGAAATCCACACATCAGGGTTGGGGGGACATTTCCTTTTCCTATGCGAACTATGGTTTCCCAAGAAGATCTGGAATTCGAAAAATCACAAAGCTTGTGTAAAGCTGAGGGTACTCGGAGGCGTCCCCAGAAATACAGCCCTCCCATCGAAAGTTCAACGGTCTACCCACTGCAACACCACACCTCTTTTGTAGCATACGTAATTGCGGAATACCACTTGAGATGACTTGGGTGGAAATGGCTTATTCATGCTTCGGAAACTTAGGAACGTACAGCACTAATAGTCTTTCAAGCACTGGGTACAATATTAAAAATGGCATGCAAACGGTTAGGTTAAAAGATATTTAGACGAATTGCTTTCTTACACGAACTTGATTGCCAATTAACCTCAATCTAAATGCGACTCATGTTTGTTAATCACAAAAATAACAGCTAAACTAAAGGGCTTTGGATTATTTCGACACTAGCTCATCAAATATTAATTATGTCGCAATGCAAAATTTTCAGAGTGTAAAAATTATTCAAATGAATCCTTGACTGGGATTCGAACCCGAATCCCGATTCGGTCGATTGCTTTAGCCAGTTAAGCTATCGAGGCGTCCTCTTACACTCCGAGATTTTGGGACTTTTAAAGGAACAGGATAATGTGACGAAATACCGTACATGAGAATCCAGGTCAAGGCGAATGATTTTCAAACCCTGAAATTGCTGAATTGTAATGCACATTTAGCGGATGACTCCGTTAAAAGTAAATGACGCGGCATTCCCCACAGTGTGTTGGAATTGATTATGCTGTAAATATAGCGTTTTGATGTGGGTTGCAGTAGTCCAGGGGTAGAGCGTTGAACTACTGACTGAGATCGGCTTCGATTCCCGGGCAAGCCTCTCTGGGCACCTGCAGCTCCACCCAAGCTATATAATTTTTCGGGTAACAGATCTTATCTACGGAGAGATAACCGACTTTAGCACTTTTGCCAAGTTTCAACGCACTAGGATGTTGCGAACAGAGACTTACATTTTGATTCCATACTATATTAGCTTGAACGTTCCTCCCTTATTCTATCCGAAAAATGCCTTCATTCTCTCTCTTATCCTCAGCTATGAGTGCTCTTTAGTGTTCACCCAATAATTCTTATATCAACTACATTTAATTAACAGAAGATGCTAAACATCGTCCAGGGATGTTCAAAAATGACTTTTTTTACAAAAATCTTAATTTAAAGTCCAAGGTTTCATGGTTTTATTCTGAGTAGCCCTATTAAATTTAATAACTTGCCCCACCAATACAAGTATTTACACTCTTTAAAAACATGCTGGAAACAATTTCTTGATAGGGCCTTCAAAGACGACATACCTGCCTTCACCACTGTTTCTAATCATGAAAAACATCTTCCACGAAAGTTTTTCTTCACATTGGGAAACAGGAAAGAGCCAATGACAGCAGAGAGGAGAATGAAGAGCACACTTCAAATTGATTTTCACTTGGTATTCAGAAATAACATTTGCAATGTCCGACCGTTCATTATCGTGGCAACGCATCTAGCCTGTTGCTTTTGAATTTTGTCTTCTGCGAATGTTATGGACTTGAGAATTATCAGTAAATCCCTAGAGTGTGATCTATTTTCAGTTAAATGTGCTGGTACGACATGCTGATACATCATTCGCGGAATATCAAAAAATGATGTGACAATAAATTTCCCAGCAGCAGCCACCACTTTGATATTTTTCATGATCAACCACTTGATTTCCACATGGAGCCTTGCTGTTTGCTCTCAGGATCAGATCATGTAGCCAAGTTTCATCTTCAGTGATAACTTTTGAAATTAACTCTACATCTTTCTTTAACATCAATTTGAAATGCGAGCAAACCCGCAAGCGAGCTACCCAGTGTTCGGGTATGAGCAGCCTAGAACCCACCACGCACAAACGTCTCATATGGAAGTTTTCTGTTCCCAACGTGTTTGTGGAACTGGAATAAAATATTTCATTTATCCGATAGAGTTCTTAAATTATTCGACGGTCTTTTCTAACTACATCAGAGCCCGTTTTAAAGTTTACTTCTGTAAGAGAAGTAAACATGGCTGGAACTGCGGGTCTATCTGCCTTTGAAAATGTTTGTCCCCTTTCCTTAAACATTTTAAAACCATCTGTGCTATAGAAATAGAAATATTCACTCTAAACCTCCTGTGCCATTACATATGTCTTACCTAAAGATTTAGTCGGGTGGAATCAAAATTTTAATGCAACGTGCTTATTACCTCAAAAGTTGTCTTTGGTGAACTGAACATGTTTCAAATTTCGACTGCTTCCACTGAGATAATAATGGAGTAAAGTTCATTAAATATGTACCACATACATGTTATACATTTATCTATAAGTGCATTATTAATTCAAATCTTTTCAGAATGAATTAGGATCATCTTTTGTTGAACAGTCCTATCATGAAATATCCAATCATGAAAAAAAGAGACGCACTAGTCAGAGACGGATGGGGTAAAAAACCATAGGAGGCCAAGGTCCGATGTACGTAGACTGTAGGACCATAGAAAGAAGCTAGAACACAACGAACGTACAGATCATGGAGATTTGCGTACGGACTGAGTTCATCAATGAGTCTATAAATATTCAATGACAAAAATGGATAGCTGTCAAAGTAAAATTATCTCCCATGCTGATCTCTAATCAGGTAATACTAGAGAAAGATATTTATATCAGTGAAGTGTGGTTAGTAACTTAGGACTGGAATCTGGATTCAGAGATCATTTATCAAGCCTTGAGAACCTGAGGGTGAAAAGTCCTAAATGTGGGTTGATACTTTGGGAGTATGTGCAAGAAAATATACTGAATAATGAAGATTTTGGAAGGATAGCAGAATGATACTCAAAATATCTGAGGACAAAAACGTGTAGTAGGAGATAATGGTGCGCTGGTAACCCTCAGAGATAGGGTGAAAGAATCGATCGACCTGGCATATCGATGAAGCCCACAGAGTAGTTTACATCAGCATAGATGTGTAAATACGATACATTGCCATGAAAACATACAAACAAACGAAGTCTGTGGGAGCATCAAAATGTGAACATTGAAGACAGCCTGAAAGTTTTTGGAGGCTGAAATCAAATTCTCGAGGAAAGAAATAGAATTAGCAAAAGATGAAATTGAAAATTACTGATAAATTATAGACTTCTATTCGGGCAGTTAATTTTTGAAGGCCATTACTTAACACAAAAGAAACACAATATTGTATACTCCTTTGTCGGAGGTTTAAACAAATACCCTAAAATCAAGATAATACGGTAGAGGTGATATAGCAACATATTTAAAAATGTCTTGGGTGGAAAGAGAGATAGTAACACAGACAGCAATTACTGGTACTAAATGAAGAGAGGATAAAAGCACGAACTGAAGGACGAATGGAGAGAAAATGAGATGAGTCGGAAGTCAAGAAAATTCATGAATGGGAGGATGAAAATATATGTGATGAAGTGATAAACCTCATTCAGAGTAATGGAAGCAGCTTATAGGATAGCGAGAAAACTTCAAGGAATAGAAGGCAATGCACGGGATGAGAATGGTGAAACTTTGGAGATGCAGAAATAATGCTTGGAAAGTTCTGAAGTGGAAAAGATAGCAAAGATAAAGAAAATTAAATCAAACTAGACCAATGAGATAGACACTAAAATATGGGTAAAATCCTATGCTTAAATATTGGATTTGCACGAACATAACTTCTCAGGAATCGATGATATCGTGTCAGATCTAAATAAAACTTCAGGAAAGAATATTTATAAAAAAGGTGACATAAAACCAACGGATAAACACAACGAGGCGCTTCCTAAAGAATATGAAAGCACATTTCCCGAAAAGACAAGACATACGGAAACAAAAAAACGTGCAGCCTTTAGGACCGAAGAAATAACGACACAGGTATTGGAGACAATAATCGCCTACACAAGAATGGAGTGGAAAACAAGATTCTTAGGTCACGATTAGGATTAAAGTTAATCAGGATCAAAAGAGGATCAATTTCCTCCTAGAGACCATACAGAGAGAGTGGGAAGAGACCAATAAAATTGCATAAGTCCCATGGAATTAGAGAATGCAATAGATATTTCGAATGAAGAAAATTTCTTCCTACTCTGAAAGGCGTAGGAATGTTTATTACAAAAGAGCAATACATTTTATAAAGGTCAGACGGATATAATTGAATTTGGAGTTAGCAATGCAGGGTAGAGAAATGAGTAAAACGAGCATGTGGGCATTCTCCCGTATTTTTCAACTTTGAGAATGAAGTAAACGAAATTAAAAATAAATGTGCACGAAAGAGATAGCCTTCTTCAAAAGAAATAGGAGATTGCGAATAAGATGAAACCCTTAAAAGGACAATTTTAAACATATATTGGCAATCAATGGCCAATCAAAAGCTAAAAGGAGAGTTGCTACTTGGGATATGGGATGAAGAGCAATTTAAAATACAAAAGAGATATAATTGGCAAGGATACAAGACAAGTAAATTTATTGAAAATTAATAAATCTAAGAGAAAAAATATCTAAAATTAATAAAAGCATTGTGTCCATTGTGTCATTGTGGGCGGTTGTATCAGCAATGGAAATGATGCACTGCAGGACTGTAATAAACATCAAATAACTGGTTATAATGATCAAAGGTGAGATTTTACGAAGGCTAGGAGAATAAGGAGTACAATAGAAAATACTTTGCGAAAGAGGTAAATTTACGCGATAAATTTTGAGGCACGGTATTTGTTGAAGAAAAATGAGTGCGGAGTGGAAATTATAAAGAAAAAACTACGTTTACCATAGAGCCGCAGATATGATAGATTAATCAGGATATTCAAGACATGAAAGGGACAAAATATAAGGATAAAGGAGGAAAGATGGCAACAGAGTAGAGAGCTTCCCAAACGAACAATGGAACTGAAACGGTTATGCATAAGGCATGGACCGGAAAATATTCGTAGAATTTATTTTTAAGTTTATGACTGATAAGTTCAATGAAGTTAACAGAATGTCGGAGTTATCACAGTCATTTCAGAATTATTAAGAATAATTGTTGATGGCTGGAAAAAGTTTTCCCAGGTGATATTGATATTATTTAAAATAGACCTTAATTAAAGCTTTTTGCCAAGAAATCCTTTTTTTTCACTCGAATAAGCAATTTAAATAGAATATTCTAATTGGTCAATTATAAGAAGATCTGAGATAAAATTCTAATTGACAGCTAATGTTACTTTAACTTACAGTCACCCAATTCCCTGATTGACGTTATTCACAGCAAGTAAAAAGGAAAAGCAAAGTCTTAGCAAAAGAATTATAAAAATGAGTTTAATTGCGAAGAATATACATGTATAATGCTTTGAAGTTTATTTCACCGTAATTATAATTATATGTTAAATATTTGAATTATCTAACTCCATATATCACTTAAACTGACATTTAACTGAGAGTGAAGGACTAAACCATAGACATGTGAAAAAGAGCTAGGAGTAGAAGTATACTCTTTATAGGCAAGAAAAGGTCGCAAATAAATAATGAAATAAAACTCGTAAGGTTATTGTTTCTAATGAAGATGAAATGTCTTGGCCGTGGAGTTTTTCGAGTACGCGAAAAGAGCTTCTATGGTGGAAAATTCTTCAAGTACTAGTAGTATAGCGGTAGTGGTAATAAAAACTTTGGCCTTGGATAAGAAATTTCAGCGAAAACCATAAATATGACTTTAGATCAAAACTTTGCAGAAAGTAAGTGGCACTTAGACACCTCTTGTACACGTATTTCTTTGAGCAGCGTAAATCACTGGTGATCCAGAAGTAGGTTGCTATAAGCTATCAACCAGTGTGGAAATTATCCAACGTGATACTTTGAGAAAGAAAGGCTTTGCTGTTATTCCGAAACATATAGTCGACGCAAACAACACTCAGTGACTCTTGCCTCCTTTCAAATTAATGTTACATAGGTCACACTATCAGAATTAACCACACGGATTTCCACGCATCATTTGGGCCAGTAGGAATAAAAAGAACAACTTGAGTAACAAAAATGTATTTGGGAAATATTGCAAATAACTAAAGTTGAGTAGATATTCGAAATTTGTGGAATTATTTTAAGCTATTCGGAGAAGAGTATTTTGTTTTGACTGGTCTCAAATTATTCCATTTTAAAGCATATTTATTTTAGCACAAACTTACTGAACTTATCCATTTTTACTTTCAACTTAAGAGAGTAATTATAAAAATTATCGAAATGGAATATAAATGAACGATTTACCTCAGTGAAACCTTTGTTTTTTTTTATTTTTCAATGTAGTCTCCTTGCAAACTAATTCCATTGATCCAGCGATGCTCCATTGTCTTTATCTCATCTCGAAAATTAGATTCCTTCAGACCTACAAAATATCTGTCTACCTCGGCTGTTAGTGCTTTGTTTAGAGAGAATCGTCATCCACTGGGGAAAATTCGATCTTCGGGGAGAGATGGAAATATGATGAAACCAAATCAGGTGAATAAGGCGGGTGTGGCAATACTGTAATTCGTATCTTAGTTCACGTATTTTTTCCATGGTAACAACACGTGTGTAGGAGTGCATTGTCTTAATGAAAGATGACTTGGCAAACCTAGCCCTTTTTCGTGTAACTTTTGCTTTAGTTGATCCAGGGGGTCAGTGTAGCATTTTTCAGTAATTTTTTGACCAGTGGGAAGATAATCTATCAGCAGAATTCCTTTCGCATCCCAGAAAGCTGAATCCATCACCTTTCCGCCTGACCGTAATGCCTTTGGTTTCTTTGGTCGTGGCGATTCACCATGTTTCCGCTGCTTTGACTGCTGTTTTTTTCTCTGGAGTATAGTAGGGAACCCAAGTTTTATCCATGGTCGCAAACGGGTGCGGAAAATATTGCTGGTTGCTCTTAAAATGGGGCGAACATTGTTCGTAAATGTCCTTTCTGATGCGTTTGTGATCCTGCGTCAAGAGTCGCGGCATCCATCCAGCAGATAATGTTCTCATATCCAATTCCACCGTTAAAGTGTGATATAGTATGCCTGTTCAGATGATATCCCCGTAGCTTCAGAAATATCTCGCAATTTCAGCCTGCGATCCTCATTATGCGACCATTTTATGCATATTTGCAATAATTTCTGATGTAGTGGCACATTTTAGCCGACTACGTAATTCAATATCTAAGCTGTCCTGATCAAACTTAAACTCATTAGTCCACTTGTTAACAGTCGAATATGAAAAATCAGACTCCTCATGAGTGTTCTGAGAGTCCGCATGAATTTCTTTGCTTTCATACCTTTCTTTACGAAGTACTATATTTAACCACTGCTTGAATCTCAATTCTTTTCATCTTCACCAACCACTACACAGGAAAAACAACAGAGAGGCGTCCACACCACAGACCTCTTCCCAGACCACTGACGCGTTACATGTTCACTGATAAAGAATTACCTATTACTACGCGGGAAACTCATGACGCTAGTGCTGACATCTCGTGGTGATTCCGAAAACCTCTCTAACTACTCTCGTATATGGAAATGAATTGAAATTAACAATTTACTTGTACAATATTTCGCTGGACATCTAAAATTAAATGAAGGCGGGGATCGGGAAGGAGAGTTGGCTAACGTACTGGCTTCCCACCCAGAGGGCCCTGGTTCGAATACTGGAGGCGGTAGATATTTTCAGTGGTACCCCAATCCTTACTTATTATTTGTGGAGAGCACTTTGAGTGAGTACGCCGTCCGTCGGATGGGACATTAAACTGCGGATCCCATGGCGTATTTCGTTAAGAGTAGGCTAATGCTGACGCTGGGTTTCCCTCCACCCTTCCTCCTTTCCCATCCATCCCAAATGGCGCAAATAACTTCAGCTGTCGGTCTTCTTCCCTAAAATTACTATTCAATGAAGGCCTGCCAAGAACAAGAAGAAAAATATTGGTAAAAAATATTTAAACCGTAAGAATTGAAATTTAAATTTAAGTGTCCGCAGAGGATTCTAAAGAAACTGCAGTAAAGGACTTAATTTTTGCCTTGCCCCTCAGAACTAACGATCTTTTAAATATTTTTGACCTACATACCGAGTGCTATGAATTACCTTTGTAGTATGGCTCCCATTTTAAGTCCCTTCTCTGATCCTTTTGACGTCTACCGTGAGATTTTATCCGCATTTTTAAAATTAGATATCATTCGAACGAGGTTTTAAAGGTGAGGATGGCCGTCTTCATGCAGTCCAGGACCAGCTTTATGACAGCTTTACCACCGGTATTTAAGAAAGGCCAGCTGGTATTAAAGCTGCCTTTATAAAATAAAGGCGAATAACTGAAAACAGTGTCAATTAATAGGTATAATTAAATAAATTAATACAAATAGAATTAATTAGGATTCTGCATTCACGTATTTTATTTGTCTGTATTGGTGACCAGACATACTACCTTGAACAAAAAGTTCCCGGAATAACCACCGTGTGGCGCTCCCATCGTTCCGATTTGAGTTCTGTTTTTTTTGTTAAATTGGTACATCTGTTGTTGATATTCCCTTTAAATCTTAGTGTCATAACTTGACATTTGCAAAAGTTACGTAGCCAAGAGTACATCTATCTCTGTGTGTGTTGGCGATTTTTTACAATTGCAGAAATGGATTTAAATTTGCAACAACGAACTTGTATTAAATTTTGCGTAAAAAACGGATTTAGTGGCTCACGGACGTTGGAAATGTTGGAAAAGTGTTTCGGCAACGATTCTCTAAAAAAAACGGTCGTTTACCAGTGGCACGAGCGGTTCAGAAGTGGTCGTGAGTCAATCAAAGATGATGAACGCAGTGGCAGACCATCGACATCGAAAGTCGGTGAAAAAATTGATAAAGTAAAAGAAATGTTGGTCAATAACCGAAAATTAACCATCAGAGAAATAGCGGAGGACTTGAACATTGCCTATGGATCCGCCCAAGACATTGTGGTTAATGATTTGGGTTTCCGTCGTGTAGCAGCAAAGTTGGTGCCAAAAGACCTCAATTTCATGCAAAAAAGAGACCGTGTTGACGTCGCAAAAGACATGATTTGCGAGGCTGAATCCGATCCCACATTCATCAAAAGGATCATTACTGGAGACGAGACGTGGGTTTATGAGTACGACACGCAATCCAGACATCAGGCAAGTGAATGGCGTTCACCAAATGAGCCGAGACCAAAAAAACCACGTCGTTTTCAGTCAAAAAAGAAGGCATTGCTGACGGTTTTCATGGATTACAACGGTGTAGTGCATCATGAATTTTTTCCAGAAGGCCAGACAGTAAACAAAGAGTATTATTTGGGCGTTATGAGACGTTTGCGTGAAGCAATTCGCCGAAAGAGACCAGAAATCGTCGCACAGTGCGTCGAGACCGTCGCACAGTGCTATCATTATTCGTAATTTTTTGACGAAAAATGCAACAAATACCATCCAACAGCCACCGAATTCACCTGATTTGGCTCCCTGTGACTTCTTTCTGTTCAATCGAGTTAAAAAACCATTACGGGGAACGCGTTTTAGCAGCCGAGAGGAAGTAATGGAAAAATCGCAGGAACATACACTGATGGACATACCGAAAACCGAATATAAAAAATGTTTCGAGGATTGGATCAAGCGCTGGCATAAGTGTGTTGCAGTCGATGGGGATTACTTTGAAGGGGACAATATAGATTTAGATGAATAAACTTGTATTTTTAATTTTCTGAATAAATTCCGGGAACGTTTTGATCAAGGTAGTACCTCATTTTTGGGTTTAGACTATCTGAAGTATAGTACAATAATACCCCTTTTTAATATAGTATATCGTGTCTCTGTTTCTTTTCCATGTTCTCTACTAAATGGATAAATATTGATTATTACCTTAGCTACAGTAGAACGGAAAGGGCGTGATGCCATAAAAATATTCTTTTCTCAATGGTTAGGGCATCGGCCCGGCAAGTTGAAGATCCGTAGTTCGAGTCCCGGTCAAGGAAACGTTTTTAAGTCTGTGATCTGCTCGATTCCACCTTCCCCACTATTCCTGTGTTCGTATTTTATGTGTGTTCCTATCCGTCTTATATCTTTTCAATATCTATCCGTCTTTAATATGAGCATTAAAAATAATTGAGGAGGAAGCAGAGCATTGGCACTGAGATAAATCGGCACGCAATTGATTGTGTGTCTTTCGAGTGGGAATCACGGATAGATATTCAGTCTAATGCGTCTTGTGCATGCAGCAATTTTACCTCTCCTCACCTTCATGTCGAGTTTCTGGCAGAACACCCGCGCGCAATCGTGATTTCATCGGATTTCCGATGGCTCAAAACATGCCGTAGGACAAGGTAATCTAGACCACGAAATGGTCCCCAACGGTGTGCCTCAAAAGGGAGGCTGAGAACCCCCAGATCAATGTTGACCTTTACGGGGTCTGCTCGAGCATCAGTTTTGTCAATTCTGCGCATCTCAAGGGAAGTGATGAATCGGCAAAGGAACTTCTCGCGTTTACAAGACCCAAAATTCCGCATTGATATTTTCCACCTATTGTTCATATGAGTTTCAAAGTCCAGCATAAATTAATATTAAAAACAAATAATGAACATTGCCAAGCAGTATACCTTAGCCGCAAACTCATGATATTCATTGGGAAGAGTTCCACCAGAAGAAATAAGGCGTCCATAAATTACTCGTGAGTTAATCTGCCCGCCATTCTTAAACAGTGGTGTTAGGGAATTATCGTAGACAGCCTACAGCGAGCTTAACTCTATTTTATCCTCACCGCGTTCCAAGAGTATGCACGTATTCATGCAAGTTACAAAATAGAGCTTTAGGGTTGAGAAAGGTATTATCCTTCATTCCTCAGTCCTAATGAACAATTTTTATGCTTTTTGCAGTCTATATCTAATCTATGCCATTTGAATCAATGCGTATAAATATAAATCGTATCCTTTTTTTAGTTTGATAATCGGGGGAGAGAGAAGGTTGCTGGAAAAAATTCGAAGAAGGTAGGGCAAGTGAATACAGGAGATACTGAGGTATAATGGAATGCTGAAGACGTTAATAGATCGGATAACACTTGGGAAACAAGATAGAGAGAGGAAAAGAATAAATATTTTGGATTAAACAAAAGGATATAGGAAGTATGCGGATATAAAGTACAAGCTATTGAAATACGTAATTCGGTATCAAGAATACCATGTGTACTATTAACTAATGAAGCTCTTTCAAAATCCACTGAATGTACTCTATCCAAAATATTCGATACATTAAAGTTACTTTATTTAGTATCAGTTGGTAATAATTAGAAATACAGGCTCCTATACTTTTTATTGCCTTTCAACCCAGACACTAGAGGGAATATTTTCAATGCATGGCAGCAATGAAAGACTGGTTCCCCACCCTAGTCTTAAAGTCTTATTGTACCATGTTAGTTAGGGTAAGATAGGAGTACAATTGTACGTACCTCTAGGGTCCATCAAAAAACAACATAAAGCCGGTTTTCAACTACTAATAACAATTTTATTATTTCTAATACCTCGTTCGGAAAGCAATATTTTTTCATGCCAGAATAGGTTCGAGAGAGGCGGGGAAGAGACAGTGAGAAGATCCAACGGGGGAAAAAAGAAGAAAATGAGGGAATACTGAATTTCAACTGTGTTTTGTCCGCATCGACGTCTAGGTCACCAGTGGCGAAGTGTAGGTTACATGGGAAGCAGCCAGCGCTTGCTGCCCGAAGGATGGCAGGCAATCTGCCTTTCCCCCACAAAGCAATAAGTATAAAAAATTTGTCGGTCGGAATTTGATTCGTACTTATCGAAAAGTCTGCATGAATAAACCGGGAGGAAAGGGAGGGGATTTTTCCCCAATCCCTGCGGAGAAGCCTTCTATGGCTCCCATCGCTTCTATTTGCACGGTAGTTGAGCGTGCACCCAGTGAGCCGTCAGGTATTTTGCGACTCGCCTAGTGGCGTTTCTGTGATAACATAGCCTATCTCAACACATAAATCCAGCTTTAAGCTCCAAAAAAACATTCCTGCAGTTGACGACTTATCGTGTTCTATGAGAGAAGCCATATTTGTTAATCTGCATAATCTTCGCTGCTTCTGAAAAGAGTAGATCATCATACTGTTGAATGCATAAGAAAGATATATCGTATGTGATGAGAATAACTCGCGGCAAGTAATCATTTGAATAACGCTATGAAGTGAAGCATGTATCTAAAAATGCCTACAACACTGCAACGCATTGTTCCTTGGGTTGAAGAGATGGATGATAAACTGTAAATACTGTGATAACTTCCCTCATTTTAATCATCTGAGAGATTAACAAAAGCCAATGAAAGACGATAGCCTGTATACTACAGAAATCATGAAATTTTTGAAGTAATCTACCGGTTAATGTAGGTTTTTGGATGGACACAACTATCAAATAAACATTTTGTGACTCCCCACCTAGCAAACTAATCTATATCAGGTCCCTCTTCATCTCGGTGTACTTCTTTCCTCCCTTCATCCCGTCCAACAACCCTATCCTGTTCCTACCCTTACCTCGCTTGCCCAACATTCTCCCCTCTATTACCCTCTTCAACATTCCACTACCGCTCAATACGCCTTTCATCCATTTTTCCTGCCTCCATAGGATTTCTCTCAACAAACCCCTCTCCTCACCCACCATTTCTAGTACTTCCTCATTTGTTTTCCTTTCGGTCCACTTCACCTTCTCCATTCTTCTCCACACCCACATTTCAAAAGCCTCCAAATCTACGTCTATCCTCCTGCTTCAGCGACCACGTTTCCACGCCGTACATAGCTACGCTCCATAATGATGGGCACTATTAAACATATTAACATTGTTAAATCTAATAACATTTCTACTGCATAAAATTAGCTATATCCATCAGCAATGATGTTTCATATACTGTGTGATATACATTCAAGCCATCTCCCCTATTTTGACTCCACCCCCTCCCTCGGTTTATATTTGAGATGTCATATTTTATAGGGCCCTGTCTCCTCTCACGCCTCAGAGTATAATACGAAAATATCCTAAACGAAATGACTTCGGCATACCAAATAGATTTGACCTGGTCGAATTTTTCAAAATGTAATTATGTACGAGGCTTCTTACTTCGAGATCCAGGTAAGATTGCGAATTGTGAATATCTCATTTTACCACCAAGACCGCAGTCACTGAAAAGCGAAGAAAAAACTAAAATTAATCGAAGCTAATCGACATATAATTTGATTGAAAGAGATATATCTTTTAAGAAATGATACGTATTGTGCATGTATTACAATAGAAGACCATTCTAAATTCCATAACAATTGTAAGTCATTTTTTTGTTCATTATGTTTTTTGCCCAATATATATATACACACACACACAATATGTGTGTGTATAATATACACACACACATATAGGTACATGTTTTTTACAAAATGGCTGGAGATTCGAAAAATGAAGAGGGGAGAATTAGGTGGTAAACTAACTGCCTTGAATGGATGGATGGAGAGATGTAAAGTAGGGAGGAATTACTGTTGACCCAGCGAGTAGGTTAATCACCGTGCGACTGCTGCACCGTACGGCAGGACCAGCATTAACAACAACCGTGGAATAGTACCCTAGTTTGTGGTGCATTACATGATTGGACCAGGTTACGAGTTACATGCTCCCGTATCGAGGATAAGCAATCCTTTGAGCGGAAATACATGTACGCGCCGCGCAAAAACTTTAGTGTTTCAGATATTTGCACAGGTTTCCCTTCCAAAATGAACCCTCAAAAATATAAATACATAACCCTCATCCTCCCCACAACGTTAGTTCGTTATTCAGTCGAAAGATTTCCCACTGCGGAGCCGCTAGCGTTATGCTGAGTGGAAAAAAGAGCTTCGAAGGGCTGAATCAAAGCACACGGTTCCGCCAAGCCTAAGCACGTGCCTCCGCGTTGACGGGACTGACATATCCCCTCGCTTTTCCCTTCTCGTTCGCCGATCGGAGATTTTCCGTGGCCTCCGTTCCCAACTGTCCCATCCACCACGGTACACACGTCTCCGCTCGCTCACACCTGTGATGCCTCGTGCGCTGCTTGGCAGGTTAAATCAGGTTAGGTGGTTCCGCGGGCAAAGGAAAGATTGAGAGGAGGGAAGGGGAAGTAGAGCATTGGAGGCTCGCGATGAAATATTTACCGGACTGGTTTTCATTTTCATGCCCCGCGAAACGTCAAAATTAGTCGCGAATAATTTCGACTCCATAGCATATTGGACAAAGGGATGACTAAAATAATCCTCATAATTAGTGGCGTTGAGCTAACTGAAGCGCAAATGATCTTAGCTGTCGGTCGCCTCCCCTAAAACTGCTACCACTAACTGAATCTGCATGAATTTAAAGTTTCAATGTAGCGCCAGTAAATATTCTTCTAAAATATATTTTGAGTGCTTCGTAATTTTGCCAATTTTTTGCTCACATTTAGAAGGGTCTTTTTTTAGTTCTTCAGCGATATTTTAATATTCAATATGTAAAGGTTAAAAATATAAATGGAATCAGCCTAATATCTCCTAATGAACTTGAAGTAATAATCATTGCAATCGTATTAATCTAAAGAGCATAAAAGGAGCAAAAATTCGACCCCTTGTGAGTTTTCAGTCGACAATCATGGATATAACTTGGTCTTTCCAGCTTAAATACAAATTCATTTTATTAAAATAAATAGTACAATGATTCTGGTCTCTATGTAAAATAATGACATGGAAAGAAATAGGTTAGGAATGTAAGGAATTAAATGTACGACAATAGCTAAACTTAGTGGAATTTTGTTTTGAAATATTTGAATATCACGTTTGCTTCAAAAGTTTAATTTTGACAGTACAACATATTTCGACTTATAAGTGTTATTATCAGATTTTTCATCAAAACTGGTGGTACTGTCAAAATATAATTGCTTTGAAGTAACAAAAGGTCTTTTGCATCACTCAAAATGGAATATGTTATAGGTTGAAATCTGTTGTTAAATTATTATTGCTCAAAACCAATCGAAGATTATCAAAAGTTTAGACCAATTGATAATAGGGCAAATAGAGAAGAGTTAGAAAAATAGGGTAAACAGAGGAAAGAAAGTAAGGGGCGCACGAAGCAAATCATAGCAGTCAAAGACACTTTCCAGATGAGGAATGTTTTCAGTTATAGTGTCAGATAATACGTGTGCCACCCACCATAATACGTGATAAGACCTCTCTTGTATATGTGTATGGAATATTATGAAAAAATGTGCGAATGTATAACTGAGGTGAAAGTCGTATGCAAGGACATGGGAAGAAACTTAGCAAAATGCCTTCAAAAATGACTTAAAATATAATTGCAAATGTAATAATGTAATAAAATGAAATAAATAATTGTGAATGAAACAGCGCGAGTAATATACGTATAATTTCCTTGGAGTTTATTCTTGTTTAAGCGAAGAGAGAAGAAAACATAAATGAACTATCCAATATTTCTCTCTTTGACTTAAAACGAGTTGAAAGGACAAATTATACACTTAATACTTACTATTATTGTTGGCTACATAACGGTACAATATGCAGCAAAATAAGTTGACATAAGCTAAGAGTGCCTAAACTACAAAACGTCCATGTTGACAAAACTTTTAGTAGATAAATATTGAAATCACAACGAATACTTCTTTTAAAATATTTAAAAATACCTACCAAAGTCCTGCACGTATGCCCTTGGCTGATTAAACAAGACAAAGCGCGCGATTGACCATGCAAATCTTTGCCCTAATTGTTGCGACAATACAGGGAAAACTTTATATAGTGTGCACCAGAACATTCTGTTCGTAACCTCTTTACCAATATTCCGTTGATTTTGAAACAGCAAAAATTTAGTTTTACGTCAGTTCCCAAATCCTGTGGGATGTAGAACATTTTCTGTCACTAGATAACCATTATGACTTGCAAATATTGCACCGAAGCACAGAATTGAAGAGTCAATTTTTAAGAAATTAAATCATTTAAATTAATAACAAACATCGGTGTCTTCCGCTCATCAGTAGAGTTTTCCGCATTGATTCACAAAGGTAGTAGATTGAGTTTCATAACATCTTATTAAAATGAAAGGAGCAAAACTACCAACTTTCGCCGGAATCATTTTCCTTGCCGCCTTCTTGAAGCCAAAAACTTGTCGTTATGTCCTGCATTTTAGGCAATACAATGTATTTGGTCATTTTAAAAATCATTCTTTAAAAAGTGCACGGCGTAAATACTTTTCGATAAATTAAATATTATTGAAAGCGTCACAAATAATGTCCCATTGGTTGTTAAAACTTAGGATAATGTATTCAAAACTCGAGTAATGGTCAAATTTTGCTGGGATTTGGTGGGAGATGCACCATGAGTTATTGAAACTCGAGTCCACTGCGCTGCGAGTGCAAATGGATATCACAATTTATGGACTCCGACAGGGAAGGGCAGGTGGATGGGAGGGTATCAATGTCGTCCTCCATAGATTTTCGGCACTCTTGTACATTCCAGATTCAATACGATGTTTTCTGTTAACCCAACCTCTTAAACCTACCAATCATATGAAAACGGTATCCTCTTAAATGGGTGAGTGGGAAGGAAAAGTAAATGATTAATGATGAAGCTTCTTTTGTCTTTTTCCCCTCCTATATTTCATCCTGCCTTCGTTCATGACATTCTTGGTTCCGCAACGCGCTCCATGTGCACAAAAGTAAATTTCCAATACAAAACTACACAGTGTCCTCTCTCTGACACACTGTCACGCTAAATTTACCGTGAGTTGAATGAGCATACTAAGCATACTAAGAGAACTACGGCTTATGGATTTAAGTGCGTACGGGTAATGTCCATATAAAAACTAACAATTCCTTCCCTTTATCGGAATATTTCTAATAATTTTGGTGACGTTTGAACTTCTTTAGAATGGAGTATATTAATAAACCCTCTTCCGCAAGGCATTTGGACCATAAAACTTGAACCTTTCTCAACGCTTATTCGACTTGTGAAAAATCACTTCGATATTTTTCTTCCAGGCACTGAAAGACAGCTGTACAATTTCTGCTTGAATTATTTTCGTTTTGGTACACGGTTTACTCGGAAAAAAGGAGTCTACTATTTCAAAAATAAGCAGAAGTTTATATTATTTATTTCTCGCATGGAAACATGCCTATTTCACCTCAACTCCTCTATTTTTAAAGGATTGTATGCGCCATACCATGATGCACAAGATAGAATCTTGACTTTAGTATTGAACATCGAAAAGATTACAAGAAATGCCGTATATTTCTAAATTATAAGTAATAATTATCAATCCAGAAAATCAATATGATCCACCGTGACAAACGGAAGAAGACCATTATGAACAGAAATTACATTAATCCCTCCCAATGGCCTACAATCTTGATTTGATGTCTTGTGTGTTCTGATGACTCTTAGAGCTGTTCTGGTAGGAGCAGTGACTTTTGGTCCCAATAAGGTCATTTGTTCTTCTGTGAAGGAGCTGCAAAGGTATCTGATCCCAGTTAATCAGCCTTTTCAGTGATGGTGTTATGTTAAAATACGAGGCGTGTTCATAAAGTAAGACCCGTTTGGTCACAGGAAAAAATATACTCATATGAAAAACATTTTATTGGCACTTTTGGTTAGCTACAAACCTACTTCACTTATCTACATAATCGCCGTTCACTTCTAAGCATTTTTCGTACCGCTGCACCAGCTTCTTTAACCCCTCTGCATAGAAACTCGCCGCCTGAGGGTTGAACCAATCGACAACGCCATTCTTGAGTTCCTCTTCGGTTTCGAAACGTTGTCCACCAAACCACTGTTTTAAGTGCAAGAAGAGGAAGTAGTCGCTGGGTGTAAGGTCAGGACTGTACGGTGGGTGGTTTAAAGAGTTCCCAACGACCCAAAAACTCTCGTCCACTGGACATTCTTTGCTCTTTGCGGTGGTCGGTGAGCATTTTCGGTACCCACCTTGCACGCAATGTGTGGTATCCGAGGTTTTCCGTAACAATATTGTAGACAGTAGTGCGTCCAAGTTGAGGAAATTGTTCAGCCAGGTCATTAATTGTCAATCGACGATCACATCGCAGTTTTTGTTCCACTTGCGAAACAATTTCATCGGTCAGAATACTGGGCCTACCACTTCGCTCTTCGTCATGGACATATGTTCGTCCATTTTTAAAATCACAGCACTATTGTCTAACCATTCCTTCACTCATAACTGTAGGTTTATAAACTAGGCATTACTCCCGATGAATTTTAGCAGCCGACAATCCTTTTGCATAGAATAATCGTATGGCAGAACGCACTTCACAGCTGGCGGGATCAACGATTGCCGCGGACATTGTTGTTTGCATGCACGGACAAGCAAACGACTTCTGAAACAAAACAAATGCTGCTATAGCTTTTCAATGAATCGGTAGATGGCACTGCAGCAGCAAAACTGTGTTCTGAAGCGCCAATATTTAAATATAAGCAAACGGTACTTACTTTAAGAATACCCCTCGTACTTTGGAGGAAAGCAATGAGAAACTACCTCCATTATTTATCCCAATAGAACACGGTGGATAAAAATATGAATGAGTCCTGGCAACTGAGGGACTCGGTCAACTGAGTCGTGTGTGATGCCCGGTAGCTGGAAAGGCAAGGCTTCAGAAGTCGTCATCACATGAAATCCTTGCAAAGCAGAATCGGTAGTGGCAGCACATAAGACAAGCTGAACGAACGAATCTAGTCATTATCCTGATCTTCAGAACAAGCAATCATTTGGAGGGCGAAATAGACAGTGTACGATCAACTGCAAGATATAATTTCGGCTGTCTCAGGGACGAGACATTTGATAGTGCACGGGGATGGGAACGCGGTGGGGGGCGAAGGGAGAGACGTGAGTGAGGTACGAGAATATGGCTTACGACAGCACGGAAAGAATGCATATAGGATCTATATGGTAAAGATATTAGACCAGCAAGTTAAGACACCGAAAAGGAATACGACGTAGAAAGGGATAGCTTAAGCCCCGGCACACTTAATTGCAATATTGAAAGGCCATTAAGGGAATTGAAATCAAATAAGGTCGGGGGTTAGATAACATCCTCACGGAACTACTTATGGGTTCAGAAAAATGAGGAAAGAAGAGTTTTCATTAGTTAATTTGTACCATTTTTGAGTGAGGAATTCGATCAAGAAATTTCGTCAGAATGTTTTTTAGCAGAAAATTTCGTGCTAGTCCCCATCCAAAAAAATGTAAAGGCAGCCATATCTTAGAACTATTGGAAAATAAGTTTGATTATGCATGCAGCAATAGTGGTACTAAGAATTATCTACAAAAGGTGGAGATAAGGGCAAATAATTATTTAGGGGATTGTCAGTTTGGTGTCAGGAAGAGTACAGGTCACCAATAGAGAGGAACATAGAGTGCAATCAGAATGTGTTTCTCTGTGTCGTAGATTTAGAGAAGGCGTTTTATAGAGTTGATTGGGTAGAATCAATACATGCATTGTAGAAAATTGGAGAACAATCGAGATATAGGTGATTTATCCGCAATATGTGTACAGGGTTCGTCCGGAAAATAAGTTTATGATGCTCATTGTCTTTTTTGACAAAAGGGGAGTCGTCCACTACGAATTTGTACCTGAACGACAAACTGTAAATGCTGCATTTTACGTCCAAGTGCTCGACAGGCTTCGAAAACGAGTCGCCCGCGTCCGGCCAGCGATCAACCGTATGACTGACAACCTGAGCGACAATGCGCCGTCTCACACCGCGCTTGTCGTGTCGGACTTCTTGGCCAAGCACGGCGTGGCAACGCTGCCGCACCCGCCCTACAGCCCGGACTTGGCACCGCACCACCCCCGCACTTCTTCCGGTTCCCGAATATAAATGGGAGTTTGAAAGGAACGCGATACGGGACTTTGAACGCCGTCAAAGAGACCGTGACGACGTGTCTTCGAGAGGTTCCCGATGATGCCTTCGCGGGAGCGTTCCAGGAATGGGAACGCCGCTGGAACAAGTGTATCGACTCACAAGGGTCCTATTTTGAGGAATATTAGCTTAAGATATGTAAAAGTGTAATAAAGTTTTTTCCTGAGCTCAGTACACTTATTTTTCGGACGAACCCTGTATGCCTTAAAAGGTCAAATACAGAAATGCTTGTATTATTACAATTAGTTCCCATGGGGGGTGGAGAGCCGGAATGGTCAGTGTCAGAAAAAGAAGACAGGGTGGGGCGTTTGTTGATTATCGGCCCTGCTTTACGATGAGTACATGAAGGAAATGGTAAAAGATTTTCGGGAAGAGATAGAATTGAAAGTCAGTGTTCAGGCTGAAAGTCAGCATTGAAAGTTAAGTCAGTCAGCCAGATTAGGATTCAGTTAGGTTTGTAAATTTATTGAGTCAGTCAGCTAAAATATTACAATCATTGCAGAATACATTATAAATCAATGTGAGCGACATCCAGTCTTAACATATATGGATGTAATAGTAAAGAGTTCATTCATAAGGCCTTTTACTGGAACAAGTAAATGAGCTACGTTTGTACAATAATGGAAATCGTTAAAGTAGCATGGCTTTAGAGGTATTTTATGACGTAAACAAAAAAGAGTTTACATTGATTTCCGACCGTAGCTACGTCTATTGTACATTTACCTTGTATTTTATGACGTTTAAGATAAAAAAGTATCCGGTAATTTTGGGCAAGATAAAAAACTGGAAGAGGAGGAAACCAACGTTGATTTTCCTTGTTTTTAAATAAAGCCTCCGCGTGATCAAGTTTCAGCGGCAATTATGACTAAGCAGTATATTCAGATGTTTTCATTGTATGGTACCAATCAAAAGCAGGAATATTGTTTTAAAATCTTCAACCCACGCATTCATAACAAAAGGGTGTTCGCATACCATGTATAATTGCAGAGATTATTGATAAATTTAATTGAATAGTTCATTAGTCTCATTTTATGAACCAAACTTGAGGAGGATATTATTTCCCAATTTAATGCATCACCACACCAAGAATGTAACCCGTATACTAATAACTCCATTGGGTGCATGAATTTAGCTATATAATTCATTCTGACGGTGGTTTCCTTTCGATTATTGGTGATGAAACTAAAGTATGCTTCTCGTAAATTTTGTACCGTTGTTAATTTTGGGATATCAAGAGTGACTATTAACCAATGGAATAGTCATAAAAATTTTGAATATTAGTTAATGTCTCAACTATATGGGATTATCATTAAAACTTATGGAGCATGATAATGAACGTTTGGAGGAAGTACCGTAAAGAGCGTAGACAAACATACAACTTCATAACCAATGATTTATATATTTTACCACACAGTTTCATTATAACAGTTATAAATTCTAGTGTACATGGATGATTAAAATAACCAAAAACTACTGCTTTCGATCGCAATATGTTTTATCCTGGCTAGAAAATACTTCCTGGCTTATGACAGTGAATGTTTTTAATCTGAATCCTATTTTCAAAATATTCTCAGTCATGAAGTAAATTAAAACCAGGATGAAACCTATTATTATTTAAAGATGCAATTAATAGCTATTTAAACATGCAACTGTAAAAGAATATATAACAACCATACAGTAAAATATATAAATCCTGAGTAATAAAAATGTTAATATACAGTTGAATCCATCTATCTTTTACTTCAAATATTAATAATCGTACCACTGCATTTTAAATATTATTCTTCAATATTTACAATAGCCAAGAGATCTGTCTAATTTGTGAATATTCATTCTTAATTACTGTTACGTATGTCCCTAATCGGATAACAGTTACAATTTTAATCCTGAAATTCAATGAAAACATATTTTGAATGGCACATTTTCTTTAATATGCATAGTTAATTATTATTTATTAAAATAATGATGACAATATACATCAATTCAGCACTTGTAGTTAATATTTTTTGCGTAATTAGCGACGCAATTTACAAATTTGCATGTTTGAGGAATATCTCTTGAGCGTTAAAAAAGACACTCTCATTGAGAACAATTACATTTATCAAAACAGTACTGTACCTAGGGTGAATTGAATACCCGCTGGTGAAATAAATTTGACATATCGGCGTAGACGACGAATACTGTAATTTCGAAAAACCAACTGAACGCCATAGCTTGATTTAATTTTACCCCTCGAGCCATATGCAAGAAGAAGAATTCTACGGCGTGACAAAAATTTACTCTCCCGCTTTTGTATTTAGTTTCGAAATTTCAGCGACTACTTCGGGAGAACGACCACTCGCCAAGAGCGTTGTCGGCTCGAATCCATACGATGCTCAATGAACTTCAAACGATCCAATTAATCGTTGTCACCGAGAGCGAAGCATGAGTTCTATTGCGGAGAGAGAAACCGCAGCCACTCGACCAGCTTTCACGCCCCTCCTGGTAAGAACGGACAGCAACAAGAACATTCGCCGCAGATGCACCCTGCTTTTGCACCATTTGAGAGAACGTCCTCCGCGGGCGGGAGATTTTGACGTGGAGGTACGCAAAACATGCTGAGGGAGCGACAAGCGTAATGAATCCCCTGGTCCTCGGATTGGGGGGATTTGGAATGTATTCGTACTTGCAATCGGATGGGACTTCTTGGTTCTGAGAAATTCCTCATGGCATTAAGTTCTCAGAATTCAAATAAAACTGTGAAAAGGGCCAAACCAAGTTTTCTCCATTTGTTTTTCCTCCCGAATCAAATAGTGCATGAGAGATAAATGAATTTACGACGCGACATACGTAATAAATATTCTGCTAACAGCGCATCACTTTATTTTTACTCTTTTTATTTACAGGTACGGGACTGGAATCAAAATTTTATCTATAAAACGAGTGTAAATAGAACTTAAGCACCCCTGGTATTTTTTTTAACAGTCATGGACGGAAAATTACATTTCTCAACATTACTATCAAACTTTATCAAGAGGAAAGACGAGAAATGTTTACGAGCAAAATATGGAACTAGTGCAATTTGGCCAACATGGCTTACAAATGTAAGAACATCTATATTATTTTTCATTTTTAACAGGCCCATAAAAATTGATATTTCAAATTTTCAATAGACACTTGTTTAAGTTACTCTAACGGAACATTTACATGTATATGGACAAACATTCTAGAAAATATTCAGAAAACAATATTTCACGAGTATTTAAATAACGGTTAGCAAAAACATAATCTTTTCATTCATTTCATGTAACTCTGTAAAGTTCAATTGGAAATACTAGCTATTCCAGATAAAATTTTCTCTGCTATTTTTTAATGCCCAGGTGTAATTCGAAATCGTTCGCGAAATACATCTTAACTTTTGAATGCTGAATTTTGAGTTTAGTTTTAAGAAAATCAATTACAGATTAACTTCAAATATTCCTATACAGTAAATTTTGACAGCAGGCAATGACATAATGCTTCGACAGTAGACAATGACGTTCGAGGAAACAACAATCCAAACAAATCAAACGGGAATCGAGACGGTGCGGTAGCTATCGTACTGGACTGGCTTCCCACTCAGAGTGCCCGGGTTCAAATCACGGCGGCGTCGAATATTTTACAGAGGTATCCCGACCCCTACTTGAGGTGATTTGTGGAGAGCACTTTGAGAGTGGACGCCGTCCGTCGGGTGGGACGTTAACCTGCGGACCCCTTGGCGCCTTTCGCTAAGAGTACGCTAATGCCGACGCCGGGTTTCTCTCCACTCTCCATCCTTTCTTGTCCACCCCTAATGGCAGCAAATGACCTTAACTTTCGGTCGCCTCCCCTTAATACTACTGCTAGAAACAAACTAGACACGAAGTAATTTACACTTAACAATTATAACGCTCGCGACAAAAAATCGAGCATAATTATATGTATAACTTTCGATCCCATAAATAAAAGAAAAACAATAAATAACAGCGGCACTATGAAAATATAGGAAAATGTAATCGAACAACCTTCTAGAAAAGTCTTCCACGGGATATTTTGTAATGAAAACCATACTGAATAATTTATCATGGTAACGTGTGGAAAAAATAATATAAAATTATTCCAATGAAGAACTCACCAAAAAATATTTCACTCGTCTAGGCAGATAAGAACAAGATCAAGGTAATGATAGTAAAATCTAATTCGTCATAATTACGCATAATTTCCAAATGCCCATACATCCCGACACGATAAAATGCTGTAATTATAGCAGCCATTTGATACGCACAATGCTTTTGAATCCCAATAAATCATCATCAGCCACAAAATGTACATTTCTTAATTCTGAATTAATGTTCATATAGAGCAAAATGAAGGTGGATAAGGACGGTTTAATAAGTTTATTGCATTGAAACTTTAAAAACATCACTAATTCCTAGATTTCTTCACGTCAACATGTTTTTTGTCGTTTGACAGTACACTATTTAGTAACTGTAGTCGGAACTCATATACTACCTTGAACAAAAAGTTCCCGGAATAACCACCGTGTGGCGCTCCCATCGTTCCGATTTGAGTTCTGTTTTTTTTGTTAAATTGGTACATCTGTTGTTGATATTCCCTTTAAATCTTAGTGTCATAACTTGACATTTGCAAAAGTTACGTAGCCAAGAGTACATCTATCTCTGTGTGTGTTGGCGATTTTTTACAATTGCAGAAATGGATTTAAATTTGCAACAACGAACTTGCATTAAATTTTGCGTAAAAAACGGATTTAGTGGCGCACGGACGTTGGAAATGTTGGAAAAGTGTTTCGGCAACGATTCTCTAAAAAAACGGTCGTTTACCAGTGGCACGAGCGGTTCAGAAGTGGTCGTGAGTCAATCAAAGATGATGAACGCAGTGGCAGACCATCGACATCGAAAGTCGGTGAAAAAATTGATAAAGTAAAAGAAATGTTGGTCAATAACCGCAAATTAACCATCAGAGAAATAGCGGAGGACTTGAACATTGCCTACGGATCCGCCCAAGACATTGTGGTTAATGATTTGGGTTTCCGTCGTGTAGCAGCAAAGTTGGTGCCAAAAGACCTCAATTTCATGCAAAAAAGAGACCGTGTTGGCGTCGCAAAAGACATGATTTGCGAGGCTGAATCCGATCCCACATTCATCAAAAGGATCATTACTGGAGACGAGACGTGGGTTTATGAGTACGACACGCAATCCAGACATCAGGCAAGTGAATGGCGTTCACCAAATGAGCCGAGACCAAAAAAACCACGTCGTTTTCAGTCAAAAAAGAAGGCAATGCTGACGGTTTTCATGGATTACAGCGGTGTAGTGCATCATGAATTTTTGCCAGAAGGCCAGACAGTAAACAAAGAGTATTATTTGGGCGTTATGAGACGTTTGCGTGAAGCAATTCGCCGAAAGAGACCAGAAATCGTCGCACAGTGCGTCGAGACCGTCGCACAGTGCTATCATTATTCGTAATTTTTTGACGAAAAATGCAACAAATACCATCCAACAGCCACCGAATTCACCTGATGTGGCTCCCTGTGACTTCTTTCTGTTCAATCGAGTTAAAAAACCATTACGGGGAACGCGTTTTAGCAGCCGAGAGGAAGTAATGGAAAAATCGCAGGAACATACACTGATGGACATACCGAAAACCGAATATAAAAAATGTTTCGAGGATTGGATCAAGCGCTGGCATAAGTGTGTTGCAGTCGATGGGGATTACTTTGAAGGGGACAATATAGATTTAGATGAATAAACTTGTATTTTTAATTTTCTGAATAAATTCCGGGAACTATTTGATCAAGGTAGTATTCTGAAGGCTTCCTATAACACGAGGAACATTCACTATCTTCAATTTCACACCAACTACTTTGATTTGACACTGAATTTGTAATTGGCAACGAATATAACACAACTTCATTTGACTCTGGACTGCCTTACCTCACCTTCAACTGACATTCTGTCCACGACGTGATTGGACTGCAGAGGAGGAGGAACGTAGGATGGAACTACACTCCATTAAACGAGAAATTAATCACACGCCTGCGAAGCATTTGTTTCGGTAGCGGTGGTGGGGGTGGGGTGTACTTTGCCTGGCATAAATGAAGAAATCAATCCTCTTTACTACTCGAGTTGAAGAGACGAAGTGCCATAAAATGAGCCGATGAAACTCCTCATGATTCACTCGACTGGGACAAGCTGGGAGGGTTAGGGGTGGTGGATCTGGAAGGGGATGAACGGGAGGAGGAAGGGAAGAGTGGAACATTGGGAGGGAGGAAATGGCGCTTTTTTTCTCCGTCTCCTTTTTCCTCCTGCCCTCCCCCCCGAAAAACCCACACAACTCGGATATCTCGCACACAGCTAGCTCCTGGCACTCTTGCTTAATGCGAGGAGTCGTAAGCGACCCGCCAGCCCTTTAAGGGAGACCGCGAGGGGAGGATTTGGGAAAGGTGAGATGGAAAGAGGGAGAGGTTTTTTTGGATCCGCTCCACGCTTCGTGGGTGGCAGGGGGAGGATTTCTCCCGAAGCGGGGAAAATATGGAATTAAAAAAAAGAAAGAGAATAAAAGGAGGAACTTCACTCACAACTGTTCCACGTAAGATGCCCACGTATGGAATGCTGAGCGAGCCTGAATGGGGAGATAAACGAGGGGGGCCGTAAATAACCGAAGCCAAGCAGCGGGAAAGTAGGATGAGGGGCGAGCGGAGTTTGAAAGCCGTTTTCCTCCTCTTTTTTCAACCCTGTAAACCGGCTGTCATTCGTGCCCCGAAGCCCGAAACACCTTCCCAAATTTAAGGGATTGTATTTCCCACCGGCATTTGAATTCGATACAGCCAATTGCTCCTCCCTCAATGTCTCGTAAGGATAACCGTGGGCAGTAATTGTGAGCAATGGGCTGTTGTCGATTTTTATAATTTTTTTTATATCAACGAAGAACATGTAAAAAAAAACTCACTTCATCCCAACACTTTTAAATTTGATCGAAATCATCATACGTCTTGATACATGGATGGTAATCATATTACTTGTATTTTGAACAAATGATTAAACCTCAAGTTGTTTTGGTTCCGTCCAAACCACGCGAAATGTGAGAACGTAGCCATTTTGTTTTAAGCCAATTTATTAAAAAATTACGATCAGTAATGGACCAAGATTCAGAATAAGGTATGATATTTATCTTATTCCGCCTTTCAATGAGGAAATGTAAATACAAAATGTGAAATTACAGCAAATATATTGCATCTCCTACAACGTGAATTAAAGAGGTTATTTGAATGAATCTTGAATTACTGGATAAACTAACAGGTAATATACTGTTTTTTCCTCATATATATATATATATATATATATATATATATATATATATATATATATATATATATATTTATAAATATATTATATATAAATATATTATATATATATGCCTCATATATAATAAATATATATATATATATTAAAACACGAAATCCCGCCATACGGCGAACAAATATTCATTCACATAGGAATAGAGATAAGGAAATGGGAAAGGAGCACACTTACGGACGAAAACAAGAGAGGTGGGAAAGGCGGATGTGAGCAGATCACAAATATAAAAATAAATTAAATTAAAAATTTGTTCGCCGTATGGCGGGATTTCGTGTTTGAATGTGTATTTGACCAATGTGGCTCGTCTCTTCTTCTGGCTATGCGTGCCATGAAACGCACCGTTCCTATCCTTTATGATGTTGTATGCTTGCTAACCTATAGGGACCTGATATAGATTAGTTTGCTAGGTGGGGAGTCACAAAATGTTTATTTGATAGTTGTGTCCATCCAAAAACCTACCTTAAACGGTAGATTACCTAATAATATATATATATATAATGTGAGGACTACTGAACAATAAGTTTGATATCCCACGCAGCTAAAGTTGTTCTCAGGATCATCAATAAAAGGATAGAGAGTAGGCCAAATTATTACTTAGGGGATAATCTGTTTTGGTTCAGGAAGGAGAGAGGCACGCGTGATGCCATTGCAGTAATGAGATTACTAATCGAGAAGAATATAGAATACAATCAGGACATATTTGCCTGTTTCGTAGATTTCGAAAAAGCGTTTGATAGAGTGAATTGGGAAAAACTAATGAGTATATTGCAGAAAATAGGAATATATTGAAGGGACAGGAGGCTAATCTACAACCTGAATATATCTCAGACTGCTCAGATGCGAGTAGGGAACGGAGAGTCCGGATGGGCAGTGTGAGGAAGAGGCTACCCAAAGGTAGGGTTGCCCATTATTACCGCTGCTGTTCAACGTGTAGGTGGAGGAAATGATTAAAGAGGCATGGAAAGAGCTGGAGTTAGGAATGAAAGTCGGGAGGGGAATTAGTAAAAACGGTTAGGTTTGCTGATGACCAAGCTTCAGTTTGTCAGACAGCCAAGGGGTCGCAAGCATTGCTGAGTGAATTGCAAATTCAGTGCGATAGATATGGAATGAGAATCAACATTAATAAAACAAAGGTTATGCGATTTTCCAGGCAGAAAAAGGATAAGCTAAACATACATTTAGGAGGGCCAAATTTAGAGCAGGTAGAACAGTTTTCGTATCTTGGAAGTGTTTTGGACCAACACGGTCAAAGTAGTAGGAAAGAATTCACGAAAGTCAAGTAGGAAAAGAATTGCGCCAGTCAAAGAGGCTTTCACAAGGAAGGAGTTGATAACAGGATGAGTTGAGTAAAGAACACGTTGAGTAAAGATGTTTGGAAAAGGCTCGTAAAAACTTTGATATGGAGCGTAGTTATTTACGGCGCGGAAACATGGTCACTGAAGCAGTAGGATAGGAGGCTTTTAGATATATATATATATATATAAAATATACATAATAATTTGTTTAATATTATATATTAAATATATATACATATATATGCATACATATACATATATATATACATATATATATATATACATGTTTCCGGACGAACCCTGTATATATGTTTGTATGTATAGCCACGGTCTTTTGGTGCATTTTTATCCACCCCAGCGGCAGATATTAGTACAGATTCAAAAATCAACACTGCCGTCACATGGTAGGATTTTTTGGCGATATGATTCGCGAGGATATTATGCAGGAAAATTCTTGTTGCAGAAAGACTCCCGTGCTGTGAAGTTGAATGTTGTCACTCCACGGTTCCATTCCATCCAAAAGAGTTCCTTCCAAACCTATATCTATATCCGTTATTCTTCTTTCGCAGCGAACAACACACAGGGTTTTGCGGTCGCCAGTTTACACAAAGGTCATGGATTCGTGGCTCCTGCAAGGATTTTGCATCGTCATAGTATAATCTTTTTCAATTGAATTCACCTATTCATGTTGTCTCGGCCATGTTAACGCCATTAAACACCACACTACGTGTATCAGTTGGAATTCAGAGTCGAACGCCTCCGTTACAGCGAATAGCGACAATTAATGATGGACTTTTGGAAATACAAAGGCAATATTCACGGATGACTAGTTCGTGTAAACAAAATACAAATAGAAGCTAAAGCCAGAAGTGCGTTTTAGTATTTATATGGATTAATAAGTAACAATAAGAATGAACATTTCAAAAGCCTTGTATATTCGATTTAAAAAGAGCATCACTGAACAAGCCCATAAAATTAAACCCGGGGGTTTGGACGTGTATGCATCCCACATAACACCACAATGAGTTTAATGTCAAAACCAAGGAAAATCATCAAATTGACGCTGCCGATGCCCAATCTGAATCTCATTATACGAGCCATCGTAGGCATCATACCCAGTACATTTTCGTAATTCATCACAACTCTCCTTCTCTATCTTCCCCCAAAGGATCTCGACCGGACTTCTCCCGTCAAATCGGATGAGAAGGTGGCCAAAAGCGGTCGCCGGACGGATTTATCTTCTTTCCCCTCGCATTTCCCGAAAATGGAGTGGTGCGGACTCAGGTTGGGAGGTAAAAAATCGATTTTCGTCGAAGAAAATGGACGATGGAGGATGGACGAGACGAGAGTGAGGTAGAGATTGGGGAGGACTTTAAACGAGAAGGAAGACGAAAGCCCGATGTGACGTATAAAAAAATCCATCCTCGGCAAGAAATTCTCTTTATATTCCACTATTGGTGAGGACACGATCCAGGACCCGGTTGATACAGAGCCAATTCTACCCTGATGAAATTGACAGCAAAGAATGACAGTTGATGCAAAACCTGCATCACATATACGGAATCGCTCTACTAAGATAGACCAAAATACATTTTGAAATTTCAAGGCTCAGTGCATTAATAAGTTTATCTATAGTCAGAAGACAACTAATATCAATACTAAAATTACTAACTGACCATTGATAAGTCAGAAGGTATCTCAATGCTCGCGATTTAGACATAACTTGGTGTAGATAAGAACACGTTATATTTTCCATTCAAAAACTCTCCAAAAGCAAGGATTTACAAATTCTTTTTCGGGGCACCATTCTTGGAACTTAGGAAAATAATAAATCTATAAGAGGTTGATTAGGATCTTTAATCATGTCATAACTGCCATGTAATAGTGATATTATCGTGATGGTCGAGTATCAGATCTGACATCCATTCTACTCGAACTTCCCCTTGGATGGTGACCCGTATATTTCTTTTTATTCTCCATCCACTGAACATGACAAATTAACGAGAAGAATTCCTTGGAAATGTCTCACAACGAAAAGAAAAAATAATCTGTCAGTGCAGCTCTGCTGACGATCTAGAAACAAATAAACGGCTCATATGTGGAATATGGATAAGCATAAACGGTTATGATATTAAGTACACCCATCCTCCCTGCCCTTTGCAGACGTATCGGCAGACCAAGGCAGCAGCGGAGCTGGTCCATGATCAGCTTCAGCACTATAGATGGATTTTTTTCCCATTCATACATCACGAAAACGCGGTTCTAGAAAACACTTTTCCAAAAATCGATGTCTAATTAATGTTTATTTTCTTTCACCAGACAGGGTTCGATCGGGATCATCCGATTACCGCAGGATTCCATAGTCTAAGTGTCAAGGGTTCCTTATTGAGTGGCGCTCCTTGTCGCGTTTCTCGGGAGTGGTTAATTTGGGAATTGACGTTGAAGGCCACACGTGTCACAAATTGTGACGCGATGGTTTGCCCCTCTTCCCTCGCTTCCATATAATTCTGGAAACGCTGGCATGGGCCCCCCTTCTTTACCATATTTATCATCAAAAATACATGTTTACCTCATAATTAACGCTTGGCTTCAATCCCCACCATAATTACAAGCTTATAATTTATTATATTTATATTCACTTTAACTACACTTCTTACTCCTTGTTGGATTTTTCCTTAAATTTTCACTATCTCTCATAGAAAATCAAGCGTCATTATAAACGCCAAACTTAAGAACCTTAGACCAGAAATTTGTAAATGATATGCGTGATGACGAAAGCACTGGTGGGTGCCATTTAAAGCTCTGCTGGAAAACTCAGAACACAAGTGTTAAGGGACTAGGTCCTTCAATTCCGTGCATAGCAAAACAATGACCCTCGGAAAACACTTGACTAGCCCCATCTCCAATTTGACGTTCAATTAACCTCCTGAAATTCGCCCCGTGGTACATGGATGGAACCGTAGGAATTGGACGAAGAGTAGAGAAAACATCCGGTCCATTTGAAGCCCCATTTATAAGCCAAGCCCGTAACTTTTTGTTAATCGAAGATTGCGAAGAGCATTTACCAGAACGAGAAGGATCTCATTCCACTAAAGATCAAACCGATTCCTGTAGGCAACCCCACTGAAAAACGATAACCTATAAGACATGAAGATCTCTCATCTTAACTAAAATGACTTTTCAAAATAACAATAAAGCGTTGTCATGGCCTGAATTTTGATCCTATCCCAAAAACATAACTGTAAGATTGCAAAAATAATTTTTTCTTAAAGCACGAAATGATGAAAACTTAAATTTATTCGGTAGATAAGCATTATTAAAAAGATACAGGTCATACATTTTTGGCTTCATAACGCTGTGTAAGGGACAAAAATTTCATCAATACCAACATATCCACAAAAACTACCTCTTGCCTAATCCTACGGAATGTTTACGATAATAATCCAACTCAATACCCATTCACAGTGATTCCGAAGATTAGCATATCTCTTACGTCATAAAAACAGTTATATGGAGGTGATTAAGGCGTGCAATTGCAAATGAATGTATTTGTCAATAGTGAAAGCTATAATTGTAATTTCAAATAATTCAGAATGAAGTTTAAAAATAAATTTTCACTGAATGATCATTTTCATAGCACATATCAATACCATTTCTATTAAACATTAAGCAAATTTAAGTCATGTTATAGCATAGAAAGAAATATCTTTCTATATTCACGTATACAGTTGAGTAAGATATATGAAAATACATTTTACTGTAATTTATTTTCTTTACATACGTTTTAATAATATAGTCTACAAAAGGAAGCTTTTATAATTATTATTTTACCAATACGAACTTAAGAAAATCATCGGGATATTATAATTCTAATAATTCAGATTACACTCTACAACGTGTCGATATAGTGGCATTATTTTAGATACCATGCTCACCTAAATATTCCTCCACTTTAGGATACCACAAATACGAAAAGCAGTAATAAATAATAAAACAACTCGGACTGCAGTGATATCATTTAAATTACCCCTCTAACACTTTCATTCGAGGTTTTCCTCTTCAATGCGGGGAAAGATGCGAGAGAGGATATAAGGGCCTATCAATTGAAAGGAGAGGAAAAGACAACTCATTGATTATTGAATTGTCGGTCAAACTTAAAGTTATTTGGGTTTTAGGTGCTTGAAAATTTTAAGCATTTTATTGAAACCGAATAAAAGAAATATCATATGAGGGAAGGCGTCTCGGTATGGTCCCCATCCCGTTGGTCCGCCACTGCCAGTAACTACAACTAATATTTAAATGGAGTGCACCGTTAAAAAATCAAACGACGATTTTATACAAATTACGCATGTAATATTATATAAACCTTATACAATTTTCTTACTTTGTATCCTGAGCTCTCGAATAATTCCTTAACTTTTAGCAAAATTAAAATTGGAATAAGGCATTCCCATTTCATAGGTAGACATTCATTATCTATTCTGTTTCCGTGAAGCACTCTATATCCTATAACGCTGTTTGATTTCACGTAGAGGGAAAACACGAATGACGTAGGTTCAAATACCACCAAGGACGGAAGCGTCGTCTCGTTATGCAATGAATTTCATTAGATGGGTTAAAGTGCGATAGTCCTAAGCAGTCGTTCAGTTTTAGGACATGTGATTAATAAAACAGAAGTAGAGTTCTCACTAGATATTTTCTGAGAGAGTAGCTTTGTGGTTAAAACCACATAATGGAGAAAACGTTCACGCGAGAATACACGAGCAGTTTAATATTCTCAAAATATGGCGCACTGACGAGAGTTCGGTAAGCAAGCTACCCGAATGATATTTTGTGGAAGTACTTCCAATATTGGTGGAACAAAGTGCCATAACCTTTTCATATGCCATTTTCTTTTAGATACACGCAGGCACTCAATGTATTTATGGACCTTATATTGGCGCTATCCGGTGCTTGGTACTTTTAGTGGCAAATTCAGAAAATGGCCAATGAAATTCTGTATCAATATCCACGACACTAGTTAGCAAGGAATAATAAAATATTATGCAGCAATGTCAAGTAACTTGTACAGCTTGACGAGGAATGGTTTAATGTAACTTGTAATGATGAATGGACTTATCAAAATGTGAGAGAAAAACAATTTGGTGAGAGCGCTTGAGCTCTTATTTAACGCTGAGAAACGTTGAACATTTACTTAAAAAAGCATGGGACAAATATTCCGAAGTGAAATTACTTCGTCGGGGAGCAGATAAATGGTCTTACAAGTGGCATTTTAGGGCCTGCCTCTTTGCATTCAGTCATCAATTGATTAATGTGACATTATTCGGATTTAATAATCTATAACTTGATCCCTTTTCCAATTCTATACGTTTTGATTGGTTGTATTGAAAATGTTGTGCCGTGGGAGAATGACGAAGATCAAATGGATCAATAGAATGTCTAACGAAGAAATTTTGAGAACATTGGTGGAAGAAAGAAGTATAACGAAACCTCCGAAGTAAGGAAGAGTCAGCCTTATCAGATACACTATGGGATAATATGACCCGATGAAGACAGTCATAGAGGTAAATGTTAACGTGAGAAGACACCGTATGAGTTGCAGTAAATGGCAGAGGTCAAAAAGTAGATATATGTGAACATGAAGAGGTTAGCTGGCGTGAGGATTGAGTGGAATGCTGCATAAATGTCAATCTTATATTAGATGACCGTTCATAAGTTTCCCTTGATTCTGAATTCATACCGTTCAACGCTCAAGACATATCCGACTGACTGTCATAAGGCTTCCTATTAGTACCGACTTAAACAATAATAACCTATTGACCCTTGAGCTTCATGAGTCCGCCAATTACCGTTCACCATATCCATTAATTTACATCCACATTCTTCCTCCGATTGGACTTCCGATCCACTAAGACACCAGACATAAAATTTTCCGATTGCATCTTGATATTTTACGCATGATTAACTTTGATTCTGATCCAATAATACATCTCTCCCGACATCGATATTGGAAACAATTTTATTGAATTGATTCATGTTATAACAATGTAAATAATTCTGTCCTTTGAATAATAAACCTCTCTTAATTTTCAGCCGCTCCCTCCCAGCCCTTCTCACATTCTCCTATAGGTATACGCCGACAACTCGCGGGATTTTATATCACAGGCCACAGTTTAACAGTTTACAGTGAGCAAAGTAGAAAAACTACAGTCTTCACACTGCATATCAGTGTGCGTACTGAGTGTAGAGGTGTTTAGACACCAAGATGGTGAGTCCATCCCTACCCACCGCCTCGCAAGGCCGAAACGCAAGTTACTTTCTTGACAGTCCTTGTATTTTCCCTTACGTGAATGGCTACTGTGCCAAAGGATCGAGTGGGTGGAGCCAACTGATTAAGTGTGCAAATACAATCCGGCGGATGTAAAGTTAGCAGGAACCCTTCTCTCCTCTATCCACCTACACTTCATGACTTGGTAAAAAAAATGTAAAGTCAAAGTAGCAGGAAGATGGCACAAACTTTATTTTTCCCCCGACCTTGATACGCCATCTTACGGGCGATTACTATTGAGTGCGCCGTTTCCTATTAACTGTGGAAGCAGTCAGCGCTAAACCTGACGAAAATAGTATCCCACAGCTAGTGGTAGTACACCCCGGTGCTTTGACGTTACTTCCGCACCTTTTCCTTCCTTCCACGTCCCGGTGCATAATTTCTGTTCAAAATGTATCTAAATGCTAATCTTACAACCTTGGGAAATCTCCAGGAAGGCTCCTCCCTCCACGTTCTAATTTTCGGAAAATCTCCGAAAATTGAGGAAGGGAGGAAAATACGTGTTTTCCTTTAGGGGTAGAATAATATGCAAAACACACGTTAGATGAACTTTTCTCTTTAAACTCAACCGAACCCAAGTTACTTCCTCATTGGTGGCATTAGGTTGAAATAAGTGCGTAGGTACAACTCAAAATACGATTTTATTTCAATGCGCCTAACTAACACTGTTTTAAAAACATTTTTCATTAAATCTGAAGGAAATGAGGGGAAAATAAATTGTGATTACTTGAAATACCACTCGAAAATACACCACAGTAACTTTCTGAAGGCACTCCTCAAAGCACGTTACTGATTTTTTCCCATTTATTTCTCGATATTTTTCATGTATCTAACTCTAATGTTATTGCATTTAATATTTAACAGCCGGAAGTATATAAATGTTCATACTCGGGTCGTATCTATGTCACCGGACATTGCTTTCCCCCTTGTCCTAGAAGCTCTGCCAATCCGTTCTTCAAATCTTCGATATTGTTGCGGATATATAATTTTGAAAATTTATTATCAAAAAGGGTGTCGTGGTAATCCAGTGGATAGAGAATTTGGCTTCTGACCAGAGAATCCAGGATTCAAATTCCTTGTTGTACATTTAGACAACCTCGCGCAAAATTCCACCTCTCTTGAGTGATGCGATTTTCTATCGGATTTTACTCGGAACCGCAGATGGCGCAGGGGAGACACTTGACTTCCCCAACCGTGAATGTGTGAATATCACAATCAGATAGAAAATGGCGTGAGATCTGTCCTCAAATATTATTACCAATTCACGAGTTTATCACTGGGATTTTGTTGATTGTACCATAAAGTCTGACCCTAATTTTTTTCGCAAGTTAACGGTATTTTTTGTATCAAAAGAATAAAGCATGTTTACAGGGCTGTTATTGACGGTATTGACAGTGCAATATCAAGTTAAAGAGTATTTGCGCATATTTTTTACTATCCAAAAATATTTTTTGGACAATTTGAGTCGATACATAGAAGAAAACCACAGCATTCCTTAATCTTTACACTCTTTTTTCCAATTTTAAGGAAGCTCTCAAAGCTATATAGGGAGAAATTTGCTGTTCTTAATTTCCAATGCTCGACTTCACAGCTGTCAGTAATATTAAAACCGATGATTGTTGAATACTGCGCCAACTGATCAGCAACTGCTGGTTTAGAGCGGTTTGCTTAAGAATTAAACTTCCTGGCAGAGGATTCAGCACAGAAGGAGAACTGAAGCGGAGTTCTTCATCCCTGCCACCATGGCCATCCTTGAATATTGTTTTTGTCATACATTATCAAACAAATTAGGATGACTTACACATAAAAATAACATTTTGTCAGAGAATTGGCCACCGCTTACTAATGGATACTTTGAAAACTAGTTGCTCGTGAATACGTTAAACTGGGAATAGAAATTTTCCTTGCTTTAAAACCTCCATTCAATCTGTCGAAAATCTGTAATGTATCGAATCTCCAGGCGACACGTGGCCATTACAGATTTTCCCTGTCTCTGTTTTACCAACTCATGTATTAAGAGGAATGGTTGACAGAGAAGTTGCAAATAAATTGCCGAAACGGAGTACATGGTACAGTTGAGTGTGGTACACCAACAACTGCTATTACAGGTAGATAAAAAAATAAAGAAAACAATTTTTTCCCAACTTAAGCCCACGAAACTTGCATGACTTAATCGATTAAAATAGGAAAATGGAGTAATCAGTGTGCTCATAACGTTCGCCTACCCAATTACCAATTTTTACCATTCGGAATTCGCCATTGTTTGCTAATGATTTAACCCCATTCCAATGTAAAATTTCTGCCAACTAATCAAAACCCAACTCCCATTCGCGGAAAGGAAAAAATTTCCCCGCGCAACAAGAACACGGTGCAAATCGTAACGCTTGGGATAAAACTGATACTGTCGGGATCTCGAACACTCAAGCGCACGGAATGGGACACGCATTGTTTTAAGGAGGACCCCAAAGGGGAACGGTCGCTCAATAAAAAACTCGGATCTCCAGAGAGCCTTGTGCGACATGCAAATGAAGACGGATCACCGCCGAGGACAGAGAGAGAGAGAGAGATGGGGAGGTGGGGTGAGAGCGGGGTTTGGGGGAGAGCGGAGGAGAGAGTCGGGCGAGGAGCGACCCCTCCGAGTGGGCGAGGTGCAAGCGGGCTGGAGCGAGGGGGGTGGGGTCGGGGGAGGCGGGCGGAACGATGCAGAGATTCGATTGCGAGGCCGCAGCTGGCCGACCTGTCGCGGCCCCACACAATTCGCGGGGGAACGCTTGGGAAATGGGATGGAGAGAGGAGGTGCAGGGGGGGACGTGGCGGCGGTCCCTGTGGGACGGCACACATCCTCAGAATACGTGTAATCCCGCCCGCGCATCCACGAGGGGGTGGGAGGCTGGATTCGAGAGGGAGGGAAGGAATCTTTCGCGAAACACTCTTCTTTTTTTTTACACAGTTGTTCCTTCGTTTTATTCCTACCCCTACTCCATGTTACTGCGCGAGCTGCATGTCTCGTTAAGCACGGTTCCGGGCGAAACGCTGCGCTCCTCCTCATCTCCCGATGAGGAACATGCCGCCGTATGAGATTTGTCATCCATCGCTCTGAGAATCATCGGCCGGAGGCGATCATATAAAGGGAGCTCGCGAGACCAAAGTTGATCGGCGTAATTTAGGAATTCGTAAATACCCCGCGCGTGGAATTTCCCGGCACGCGTATAGTGGCGATTGCCCTCTTTGAGAGACGAGAAAACATTTAAACACGACCGATTTAGCCCATAAAAATATTGAAGTATTGCATATTATCCACTAATTTTTATCAAAAAATTCATAAGATGGTCTATACCGAAGTGTTAGAGGATCATTAATACTAAATATGTACTACATACAAAAAATTGGAATAATTGACACCATTTTAAGTACGTAAATAAGTTCAAATTAGATGGTCATTTGAATGACATCGAGACATCCGTTTTTCGCTGTTTTACCTAAAAAGGTAGACATTTTTATTAACTAAGTAAAAATCACACGAAATATTGATAAATTCAATGGCCCAATGGCATAGCCAAGAGGATTTTTAATGCAACTTAGCATGCGCTCTGAGCAGTCTTGTAGACAGAGATAGTCTTACCAACGCATTACGGAAGAGATTTGAGGACGCTTTTTGAATTATATTTTACACCTAAAATTGATTCATATTATATCATTAAACCAAATGCGCGTCTCAATTTTTTTAAATATCCCCGTCACAGTATTTTAAAGACCAGTAAAACTATTTCATTTGTGGGACAAGGATCTGACAGCCACAATGCCCTATACAATTCTCTAGTCATTGATTTGTATTGCCAAATGGTATGATATCACAAAATTCATATGCTTTTTTCCAACTTCTTTTACTGCTTGAAAATGCTTCAATGGTTCAGATAATTTTCTATCACACGCTCCTCGTAAATTTCACCCATCGCGACAACACACAACATCAAGAAGGAGTCAAGATTTGAGCTAGTGTCATTTTCCTCAGCCACAGGTAGAACGTTCGAGGAACCGAATACGTGTAACATTATGATGAGATAGCTTTTCCAAGCCCCTCACAACACCCAATCTCCAAGAAAATTTACATTTTACCGTATTTTTATTTCATACCAAACCCAGTCAACAAAGATTCTCATGTGGAAGATGCGCGAAGAATTTCATAAATACGTATAATAGCCACAAATACTAATTGACTTATATGAATAAAGAGAAAATAACTGGAGGCGTGAATGAAATAAAATTGAACGATGAATTTTTATGACGACACGAAAGCAACAAATGTTATGACTCCGATAGTGAACGACGGTAAGAATCTGACTCGCGCTACCTCCGCTATAACAGGAAAAATTGTCTCAATTATTTATTTTTATATTCTGAATAATGTGTCATTGTAACTAGGTTAGCAAACAAGTTCCCAATAAAACGAGATATTTTCCCATTCAATCATGTCGTATGCTAGGAATTGTTTTTCACTCCCCACTTCTACCCACAATCACTTTGAATCACATTTTTGCCCAGCTGCTGCGTATACACTGCCTGGACTCCAAAGAAGCCTGGGGAGAGGGACAAGCCATGTGTAATATCGTACATATTACAATTAACATTACAGTCCAACAGAAAATTTTCACCGTTCTCCTCACCCTCTCGTACATTTTATTCATGAATTTTACCTTTCATAATAGTGCGTAAGGGACAAACTGTCACAGTAATTTTTTACCAAATTCGGTAACCTCTAAATAACTTTTGTTGAATCCAATGTTATGATTTTTTTATTTTTTTGGTAAAGATGACGTCAATATTCGTTAGGTGAATCCTTTCAATGGGAAATGATTGAACACATATAGTGTTGCAAAGGTAGGTACAAATCTCAAAAGAAATTCGTGCGGCTGAGGCTGAATGTCAAACAATAATACACATCAGTATCAAGAAGACGGATATAGTCAATCCATAAAAGAAAGCATGCTAGGTTTTGTACGGCGCGGAAACATGGTCGCTTAAGCAAGATAATGATAAAATAACCTTTGAAATGTGGATGAGAAGAAGACGGAAAAGGTGACGTGAGCAGAAAGGAACATAAACAAGAAATGCTGGTCATGGTGGGGAAGGAGAGAGGATTGTTTGCAAAAATCCGAAGGAGGCAGGAAAGATGGATTCAGAGCTTTTTGAATGGCAATGGGATGTTGAAGATTGTGATAGAGGGGACAATGTTAGGCAAGCGAGGGAGGGAATTGTGCGAGTTATTCTAATGTTGGATGTTGACTTGTATTTTATTAAGAGAGGCAAGGAAATTGTCACTGTACCGTTTGGTAGCTTGGTAACTTGTGCCCATCCAAAACCTATCTTCACCGGTGGAGTACCAATAAACATTATAAATGCATCCGCTAATGTAAACTATTTTACACAGCCAATTTAAGTTTGGATTTTTCTGTCGGTAAATAAATCGCCAATATTGTTTGAGTATTTGTTTGCAAATTTTGGAATAAGTGCATTATTAACCTTTTCCCATAGTCAATACAAGTCCCTGTATATGCTGTATTAGTGACATATACTTATTTATGTCACTTTTTGTATTTTACATCTAGAAATTCTCTGATCACTTAACTGTTTCAATTTTTGTGTGATATATTTTTGGGACAAATAATTTGGTAATATTACATATCGAATAAAGAAAAGCTTTACGGAACGATAATTTATATTTACAATCTACAAATTCTCCAACACATCTTATGAGTCCGTAGTTTTCCTTGTGCCAATTTGGAGGGAAGGTTAATTCATTTAATGATTAATCAATCAGTATAAATTCAACGAAACAAACGCTAAAATCATAAAAAGCCAACAAACTCTTATTTTTCGAGATGTTGTGAAAAGCATCACCCCATTCAAAGTTAAATAATTAGGGAGAGAAAAAGACATAAAAAAATAAAAATAGTCATCCAATTTCATTCCAAATTCAAATGTTTTAATACTAGGTAATATTGTCAAACAAGCTGAAAATAGCCGTATTGAATGCCGAGTATAACTTCTCTATTTTCGTAAATTTTTAAATGTTAACTAATCCCATGAAGCACCTCTTAAAATATCTGCCTGCTTTCAGTTAGAGAATTGGAGAAAACGCTACAAAAATCTATTCCGGGATACTGCACGTCGACTGCCTTTGCAAATTTTTTAGTAACATATAATCCTCAACTTAGTAACTTACATCGTAATTCATATCATTTGTAGTACACGTTCGCGTGATATGAAGAATTATCGTATTAGAGAACTCTTTCTGATTGCATTATATGAAGTTATTCTAAATTTCTAGTAGTTTTATCTGAACCATAATCTCCCAAAATGAGGTTGTCAAACTATAAATTCCCCAATTCGCAAATTATTTTTGTTCTCATGCAGTTAGTAATAATCTAAATAGTCAACATTTAAGGTAAATTCTGGAGACACAATAGGATTAAAACATAATATTTATGATGCCACTTGTTAGTTACTCGCCTGTATTATGATACTATGCCTTTGAATTTTTAAACCAAATATTTATTCAATATTCAAATAAAAACACTGATTACCTTCTTTTTTATGCCTTTTACACATGAAAACCCTGTCTTGAAATAGTGCATATCCGAAGTTACATGGTAAGTAAAAAAAATTGCCGGAGCTAAGATACTAACTCTGTTACTGTTAGACTTATGCAGTTAAGCATTAATATTTCATATGAAGACAACACGAACTCTAAACACAAGCGACATAAAAGTGATTAAAAATATTTACATCATGCATCCAAGGAGTTGAGATGAAAATCACCGGACTGACCACACAAAGACAATAAACATATATTGTTCTACAGAATAAGCACTGTACATATTGAAAAGACAAATATCTTTTAATGCTCTGAGCAAAACTATATTTTGTTGGTAAAATTGAAATTGAAATTTATTTTTAAATATTAAAAACTAATCAAATCGTATCTAAAACCTCAACATATTGTTGCTAGGGTGAATTGGCAATACTTTGTATTACGATGTAGAATATCTACAATGTTTAAGCCATTTTCTACAAATTTAGCTCACCATTTCGCAAGCAACAAAAAACCAAAAACATTTATATATAGTCCTTCTTCTACAATTAAGAAGGTTACACGCTGACAACTTGAATGTGCACCTATTAATAGAGATACCAGATGCAGTGGTCATTGTATTTATCCTTTCCAGCAATGCGTTTAAACATTTGTAGCCGCTAGATTAAAAAGGGGGCATAATAACATATCTCTCCCGCAGATACGTTCCTAAAAACCAGTCAACCGATCATACCGGAATTATCCACACTTGGAGTAGGAAACTAATTCTCCAGTCACTTCTTCATATAATATCTTAATCACCTTACGAGACAGTGGAACAGCAGGCTCATCCTGGTTTTATTATGGCGTTCTGTTTAAATCTCATTATCAATCTAGAGAACATAATGGTGGAGCTTACTTTTGAATTTATTCAGCTCATGCTTATTTTACTGTAACAGTTTCGTCCTTAAACACTTTCACAAACGCATTACACAATTGCGCAAATCTTCACATTAAAATTTAATGATTAATATTTTTGAAGTTCCATTGCATAAAACATGAATATTCTTACTATTTTTATTATATTTTAATGATATTTTTCATTATTTGTATATCTATTAACTGAGGCGTCCTATTTCCCAAGGAATTAGATAGCTTTGTCACCAGCACATAGTTCCATAAATTTTATTTTTCGTTACCAAAGTTTAATCGATGTAACGATGACGAAATATATACTTCGAAATAGGAAAGACACGAAGTTTTCTCTTAATATCATGGAGTGATAAATTATAGTGGTTCAGCTTCAATCACAAAAATGACGAGCAGAGAGAGCAAACTTTCTTCTTCGGAGAGACTGTAGTACAAACAAGAATTTCGGGCATCTCCATTTATTTTATACCGAGTAAATATCACTGATATACTGAATTCAGCTCCTTGTTTGCAAACGTTTGGAAAATATCTCCATAAATTTTATCTCTATGGTCTCTAATATCATCATCAAAATCCTTTAATGTTCCGAGAGACAATTGAGAAGGACGGCTACGATGTGTCGACTGAAAATTACTCCCCCCTTAGGTCACGCCTCCAATCGCGTGCTTATCCACGCCGGGCGACTCTTGCTACTCCCACGCAGACGTGAGCACCCTCTCCTCCGAGAGCCACGACGAAATACTAAACTAATCACTAAGTGGACGTTTGCTGGGTGCTTGAGGAGGGTATTGTATCGACCAGGAAAATTCCGGGAGAGAAGCATGGCGGGTTGGGGGTGCATGTGGAGGGGGTTAGAGTTGTGGTGTGGGTTGGAATAAAGAGGGAGGATTGGTGAGTTTAGATGTGGATGTGCATGTGGTATCGAATGTGTGCCGACGATCCTTCGGGTCGAACAATCGATAGAGCGGTTACGCCCACTTCCAGACCAAAAACGTCCCGAGACCGCTTCCATTTGATTAGATACAAGCGGACGCCGCGTCCCGCTATGATGAATCAGCGGCATCCCATGATTTAGCTTTCTTTTGAAGATAGCTGAAAAGTAAAATTAACGAGTTTACCGCTGGAACAAAATAATGGCTCTCAAAAGGTTTTGTGTTCCTTGCGAAGGGGAAAATTAATATCTCCATCTGGATCGGGTCACCGCCACGCTCGAACGCTTCCAACGGAGCTAAGTTATTGTAAATGATCAAGTGAAGTTTATTTGCAAACATTACTATGTTTGCAAGGGAGTCAAGTCTGCTGAGTATGCAAGGTGTACAGCGAAACCAAGTCTACCGCATTTATGCTTTCATGTCGTAAAATCAAACGTGTTTGGGTTCCTTAGAACGACTCGTTCAATCGAACTCGAGAATGACCGCATTGTTGCCACTCGGTAAAACGTAAAGGCGTTAAATTTAATCAGAGATAACCTGATCATTTTTACTTTAGAAAATAATGCTCATTGATATCTTTTCATGCCCCATTCACGCTGAAATCTCGCTGATAGTAATGTAACTGTAGATGGGTCGTTAGATATAGTAAGAATTCATATTAGGCATTAAGCCTACCACTTAATATCCAGTGCCTAAGACCACGGAATGGATTTTCCCCGATTAATTCTGCCCTCAGTGTTTCAGAAATTACCGCTGAATGATTTATTTTCCTTTCCACTCGGCATTCTTGTGTAAACAAATCCAGGAAATTCATAAGTCTTCCACCCATGTCCTCGCCTTTAAATTTCTATTGGAAAAAAGGTCAAGTATATAATTAAAATGCATTCGCATTTGTGCACTGGGAGTATTATCAAAGACCCAACGTAATATACTTAAATACGAGGGCAGGCTGAAAACTAACGCACACATGCTTGTAGACCACAAACAAAATGACCTCCAAAATCATTCCTAGTGGCATGTGGAAATAACATTCCATCTCAATGTGTATGTCCAGGTTTGAGGTCGTTTTAATCAGCCACTGTATTTTGAGAAGCGGAAGTATGGAGACGTGCTCTAGTGCTATGTCAACGCTAGTTAATCAGCGTGCTGTTATCGAATTTTTAACTAAGGAAAAAGGGACTCTACTGAGATTCATCGTCGTTTAAAGGCCGTATATGGTGACGATGCTGTTGATAGGTCTACTGTAAATCGATGAGTGGTAACATTTCGTGGTTGCGAGCCTGGAAAAGCCATAATTGTTGATGAAGCACGCAGCGGACGTCCGATCACTGCCACTAACGATAAACATCGCCAACTTGTCGAAGATTTGATTCAAAATGACCGGAGAATCACTCTAAAAGAGTATCGTAAACCATATTGGAATATCCTAGGAACGTATTGGCTTCATTATTGAAAATCTGTTCACGATGGGTACCACGCCGTCTCACAGATTGGAATGCTGCGATCAACCCTCCTTATTCCCCGGATCTTGCGCCTTGCGATTTTTATTTTTTTCCTCAACGTAAGAAACACCTCAAGGGTAATCATTACACCTAGGACAATGAGATGAAGGCAGCTGTCGATAATAGCACGCTGTTTAACTCGCGTTGACACGACACTAGGACACGTTTCCATACTTCTCAAAATACACTGGATAAATGTAACAACCTCAAACTTGCGCATGCGTGTTGAGGGGGAATGTTACTTCTACAAGCCACCAAGAGTGCTTCTAAAGGTCACTTTGTTGTGGTGCAAGCATGTGTTCATTAGTTTTCAGCATACCCTCGTAACTTAATGAAAAGTCGTGTACCCTGAGAAAATTGTATTTCTCAGGTTGTCTTACCAGATTCCACGTTGGCCAAGGACAACATCCACACATGAGTGATAAGAATGAACGAAAAAAATATCAAGTGTCATAGAGCTGAATGAGTGCCCATTATCAATTATACATTATCATAAAACGCAGTGGTAAACAATTGCCAAACGCAACATGAACATAAAGCCACAAATATAAACACTGATATTTCATAGTCTCCTCACGAAAGGACCCAAAACTAAAAGACAGCAAAGTGCACAGAGACTTAGGTTAGATATTAATTGGTGCAACTTTAAAATTTTCACATGTTCCTTGAAATAAGTCGGTATTTCTGATGTATCATTCAAACAACTATCAGTATGTTCTTTTATTTATTTCATACTCTATAAAAGTCTGAGTGAACGTTCTATAACCGGCCACTCCCATAGTTTTAATTTCTATGACAAGTTAAACATATTGGCCATCAGTAATATTTGGGTAAGTTCAGAAACACCATCAGCATTATAACTTTAGTATATATTACACGTTATACGGTAATAAATGTTGACATTATTTCATATTTTTTTAAATTCATTTAACTGTTTTTAAAAAATTACTTGCAAGGTACAATTTTTTTGAGTTCATCGTAACTTTTTTCCCAACGGAGATTAGTAGTATTTAAGGGAGGCGACCGACAGCTAAGATCATTTGCGCTCTAAGGGATGGGCGGGAAAGGATGAAGGGTGGAGAGAAACCCGGCGTCGGCAACCTGCTCTTAACGAAACAGCTCCGGAGCTTAACGTCCCATCCGACGGACGGCGTACTCACTCAAAGTGCCCTTCTCAAGTAGAGATCAAGATACCACTTCCATTGAAAAACATTTGACGCCGCTGGGATTCGAACCCGGGCCCTCTTGGTGGGAAGCCAGTAAGATAGCCACTGTATATCTCGATTCCCCAACCAAGTCACCATTGAATATTTTTCCAGTGATTGCTCATACTTGTATTTGGTTCTCAAAAAAATAAACGTTAAGTTACTTACTGCTATACTTCCTCTACCCACAATCTAGCATTAAATACTTATTCAACTAGCATATGAATTTGAATATGGCTGTTTGATATGGTTCTACTCGTTTCAAGAATTTAAATAAATGTATTAAAAATGTAATAAAAAAACAAGCCAAGAGTCGAACTCTTTCTCGAAGTAAAGGACGCTCAATGTCAGTCTAACTTTCACTCCACCAGAAAGTAAAGTCAAATCGAAATTTTCTCCGCAGATAAATACGTAATACCACAGGAAACTCGCGGGCATTAAATCGACTGGCCTTTGTGGATGGTGAATTAGCTAAGTTCAAAATATTTATTTGTCGCCTTAGGGGGACAAATACAAGAGGAAAATGGAAAATATCGACAGCTTTTGGCATTGCTCGTTGAAATAGAAACGCCCTCGTTAATAATTCATAGCATTAACGTTAAACGCTGGATAACTAGGCGAATTTCAAAAAAATCTAGTTAATAAAATGATTTGAGTAATTTTTAAGGTAACGCCATGGTTTTCATCCAACTATCGAAGGAAACCTTGAGGATTTCCATCGCGATGCGAGAGATATTGCGAAAATAAAAGAAGGGAAAACCTGCAAAATTTAATTGCATAGCACAAATTCATCCTTTGTTAACCCTAAACTGGTGAGATACACCGCGTACAGGTATATTTTAACAGACGTAATTAATTTTTGCTTCCCCTTAATTCCCAAGACACCGAAAATTGAAGGTTTTATCATGAACATCCGTGCAAACGCCTTTGGCATGGGAAAACCTTCGTGCATGATATCTAAGATACTTGTATGCACAAAGGATCGGCACCGGTACTATGTGATTTCTCTAATTAAACCTGGACGATTTCTTTTGTTCAGTTAGGGGTTAAATATATTTTTAGCCCTAAGCATAAATGATATACCATAACCAGCTCAAGGTGTTCCATTAAAGCTTCAATGTCTCGGTTTAAATCCAAGTCATGTATCTATTCACCCCCAAGTAAACTGAAGCAGTGAGGTTTTCCGAGCAACACATATATCTTCCTGGTAATCCGAAGGCCGGAATAGATAAAGGAACTAGTCTCTTTGCTCTGACGCGTGAATATGACACGTTGTGGGGTTTATCACAAGATGAGTTTTACTATCCTATTAAAAACCAACCTTCGGGTTCATTACTGTGGCGCTCAAAATTTATTCCTTTGACTTAATTCCAATTAACTTGGTCGTTCCTATTTGTCTTTCATTAAACACATCGCATGTGTGCCGGACAAGCGACAGTGGAAAGAATGGGAACGTACGAGTACAAAAAAGATTGAACAAAGTTCCTTAGAACGTGTGAGAGAGATTAACTTACTCCTTACTAGAATATCCTCTATTTGAATGCATATACTATGTAATTTTTTTTTAATTCCTCCCCAAAATGAAGTTCTGAAAATTTGGTTGATCACACGAGTAACACAATACACATTCGCACTATACACAGAAATCATGTACGGATGGTTAATTATTAGCTACAATGTGATATTTTACTTTCGTTTTCGATAAAAAAAAATAAGCTCATTCAATAGGTACTATAAACATTAGTTCATCTCCGATTTTTTAACTCTTATAAAGGTAACACCAAAATTAAGGAACCAAATTATTTCCATGTAAAATAGTGTATGTGTAATTCTCGTTTACACAATTTAGCTACTGATCATATTTTCAACTATCGAGCATATTTTCAACAGCCAATAAGTGATAAAAAATTAGTTTGATTTGAAATGGGCGCTTACTCATCAGTATTTCAATCATTTTATTGGTTTACTGCAGCCCTCCAGTCTTCCTTATATTTAGTGTTATTTCCCTCACCTTCTGATAGGTTCCCTGTTTTACGTCCTTCATAATTTGCCCTATGTAATTGTCCTTTGGCCTTCCTCGGGGGATCTTTCCTTCGATTTTTCCTTCTATAATGTTTCCAACCAATCCATTGTGCCTCTAGATATGTCCAATCCATCTAGTTCTTCTTTGCCGTAGACCTCTCCTATATGGTCCTTTCCTCTTCTGCTCTTCCATATATAGTACTTCATCGTTCCTCACTTTGTATGTCCATTTAATCTTTAGCATTCTCCCCCAGCGCCAAGTTTCAAATGTTTCTATTCCTCGTTGATCCACTTTTCCAATATTCCATGTCTATGGTCAGTAGAGTGCCACGCTCCACACGAACGTTTTGACGACCTACTTCCATGTTTGCAATCTTATGTTCTTTGAACATAGTAGTTACCTCTCCTCAATGAACGCCGTCTTTTCTTAAGCTATTCTTCTCTTGATTTCGGTCGAACTTCTTCGACCCCAAGTTATACTCCAATTGTGATATCTAAATTTATCTTCTCTCTTCGAAACACAAGGATTTTTGTTTTCTCCTTGTTAATGTTTATATTGCTTCGGGAATATAATGATCATATTATATTCCCGAAGGACTTGATCCATAGTATTCAGGTTTACTTGCAGGTCCTCTCGCGTCTCTGTCACTACTGCGATGTCATCTACGAATCGTAGTATGTTAATTTCTTCGCCATTCACCCTGACTTCTTTGATGCCCAATTCTTGTGCTTTCTTTATTGCCTCTTCTAGGTATACGTTGAAACATGAGCGCTAAAAACTTTTGACTCGAAATACGTATAGAATAGGTTATGCTGATGGAGAAGTGAAATGCGTTTAATACTAAATGGGGAAATGGAACTAGAGAAGTTTCTATTTCCGGCAACAAGTTGTTCTCATATTTACGTTTAAATCATTGAAATGAGTCCATAATTTGTATTTTAACGGTCAATTTGTAAACTTTTCCAGGCTTAAATTTTCGAAAATTATGGTTCTAAATACAGAAACTTAAGGTATGTTTCTTAATTTTGTTTACTAATTAACGATAACAATTTAGAAATAGAAAAAGTAGATGCTTAAGGGATAATTTGGCATGAATTGGTTCTGATTCCATCGCTCCAATATTTTTTTATTTATCCTTCACACTTTCTTCAGGGATGAGTTTTAGGCTCTTAATCATTAACCATAGTGTTCCCCTTCAGCACGAGCTGTCAATTTAGACAGGCAGGAAGTCCACCATCTACATCACTCAAAATTAGCAAACACTACGATACACATTATTAAATGTCCCTTTCAATGGAAGATATGTCAATTTTTATTTTCATTTCCTGATACCATGGTAACAAGTAGGACAGCCATACGATAAAGATCAGCCTTCATTATCTGTTATGCCGCATAATGCGATGACTTGGCACCGATGACCAAACATCAACGGCTACTCCTCGCGTCAAATTTTTCAAGAACATAAAGTCATCTATATAACTATATGCAGCATGGCCACATAAGTAAATTTGCTTGTTTGTCACTAGAGAACTAAGTTCCTCTAAATTGAGAGTTAACTTCGATTCTATGTTTCTCTGCATTTCTGCGGCCTCTGGTGGTTCCGAACACGAACTATTACCAAATACCCCTGATCAAGACGGAATCTTAACCCGTTGGTTGAAATATAAATAGAAATAAATGGTCACCAGGCAATAACAAGGATTATAAACTCTGAGCGTAAATGACCCTAGCATAAAACGCTCAGTAGTCGAAACGATCAGTAGCCGGACGCTCTACCTACTAATGAGGATGAACATTCGACTAACGATCGGATTAAAATCTGGGTGACTAAAGGACCCTCAACTTCAGCCAAGCTTTTTGAATTTTTGGGTACCATAACCAGTGGGGATACGCAAGTGGGATGAGAAAAGAATCCTCCTATCCTGACGAGTGGATATCTCACAAGGGCTCAGCAAGAGACGAGTTTCATCTAACCTCACATATGGAACAATTCATCGGGTTGATGATTTTCAATAGGTAGATTCCCCTAGAAGTTCACTCAAATCAACCAGTCAGTAGGGACCAAGACTTTCAAGAGCAACGTTATTCATCACATCAAATGAGCTGCTGCGTTTTACGGATTTTGATAGAGAATCGGTCCTTTTACTTGTATAGCTTAAAACATGAAATATCGTCCACGGTATTCCTTAAAAGTAAAACTACGTGCGATATAATTCATACTTAAAATGCAGGAATACGGCTTATACCTTAAAAACAGGTAATGTATCCGACATGTAATGTAATTGGTTAACAGAAAAAGATAAAAAATATAGAGCCCCCACATCCAGTGAGGATATAGTGTGTTGGTGATGCATGATGTCCAGCCTCCCGCAAGGTGGCCGACTTATTTGAATCACATCTATACCAAGGAGACCAGTTAAAAGATCACACTGAATTGAATGTGGTGAAATTTGACGTCATTTCATATACATATTTCCTCCTTTAGAATCACTGAATATATGATAAGCTGACTCCGACATCACACCGGCTAAGACGGCCGCCTAAGGTGTAATTCATGTTCTCCTCAGTCATTATCGATTTCTCTAAACGCTCTATAGAGTCAGTGGCACTCCGAAAGTACTGCTTTAAGTGCTTCATGATCGATTTTTTTCTATTATTTTACTCAGCGTCATATTCACTCTACTTAATTCATACGGTGGTAAAAAATTATCTTCCTTATGCTGTAACAGTTTTTCACTTGAGTTACCTGCGCGTAAATATTTTCACATAATTTATGTAGAAGAGAAGTAAATGAAAATATAATTCTATTAAAAAGTAACAACATACCTCATTACAATAATGGACGTGTGATCGATTGACTTTCTGCTGTTCAAAATTTCTTTCACTGTCCATGCCTCTCTATCATCGCACTTACTTTACAACCACTAGATAACCTGTTTTTTTTTTAGTTTCAAATTGAATCGGTGTTTCCGGGAAAGAGTGGCATAATTTGCATTGAACCACCCACTGTGTTTTTCAAGCCTCCTGTCGACTTATTAAAATCTTGCCAAGAATTAAAATCACACTATACGAGCTACATCAATATGTGTTAATAAACGAATGTTATGAATAATAAAGGAATGGTTTGGATATCAAAACGGGCTCATAAGAGTAAATATCTACAGAAGAGAGAACATTTCTCACGATTATAATTAGAGTGTGTTTCAGTAATTAATGGCGTACATCATGCTACAACTTAAACTTATGTGGATATTGATATATTATATTGACTGCTTGACATATTCAAAAAATTAAACTACTAAATACAAAATAGTGTGATATTATTTAAATTATTGAATTCGGTTTGATACATCACAGAGTAAAACTAGATTAACGAATTGTTTATTTACAATTTTGCTCTCATAAATTCCTTAATAAAAAGAAACAGTAATAAAAATATCTTGCTTTATTGAAGAAAATATGGTTAATTAATGATTCATACTTAATTTAACGATTGATTCAGGCTTAACTTCGTAGAAAACTTTCCATATTCTCGAAATGAACAAACATTGCCTAGCATTGTTCCACAATCTTCAATATCGACTGTTGTTTCGACAGCTCACTATCACCGTCAAAGTGCCTTTTTGTTGACCGTAATCTTTTAAAACGGCGGCTGGTATTAAAAGATGAACTGCGACAAAAAATACTAAGCAGTGTTTTTTTGCCATTTCGGGAAAATCAATGTTTAATCCTGGAGTTCATAATATTATTAGCATACGCTGTTTCCATGGCTAACATTCGCTCCCTTTCTTACTTTTTTTAATTTTGTACTGTTTTTTTCCGGTTCATGGGCTTCAATAGTTTAAATTACTATCCTAAGCCATAAATCTATTCAAAGGAGAATTAATTAGAGCGCGTCACATTCAGTAATTTTAATTAAGTTCTCACACACACGAATTTCAGTGAGCTTTGTTGGAATAAATGCTCCTTTTGATCATTGCAATTCGCTCAGATGCCTAAAATGTATTCATAATATATTATAAGATATTTCATCCACTGCCAGAGTGTACAACGAAGCTTTTCATCATTACGTGTTTAATGGATTCTCAAGGAGGAAACTACAAGTAGCCTTCAAAGCACACAACGGTCTACGGTAAAATACAGTGACCCCAAATTTTCAATTCTGCTGAAGCGAATTCGTATAGTGATTAGATATTAAAGAATACTAATTTGTTCCTATGTTGAAAATTATACTGAATCGATTCCCCTTTCATTCTGCACTGGCAAAGTTCTCACCCTTTCCGATAATGGGATCGTCGATCCAACAGAAAGAAATGGATCCTGACGTGTGTCCCCCGTTGCTCTCCCACCTCCTACCCCCAATTACGTGATCTAACACCGACGTGGCCACTCCGTCCAATAGCTCCCGGATTCCTCAAAAGAGGTTTTCAATTTCTTCAGATCGATTGGTCCCAAGCATTCGAACACCTTCTCTGGGTAACCCTGTCAAAGACAGTGAACGAGTTGTTCCCCTATTCCTTTCTCGTCCGTTGAATGCCCAAGGCCCCTCCCACCCTTCCGCGAGACCTTATCCTTTCAATCCTAATTGCGACGTGGATTCCGCTGATTACGCGAGTTGTTTCCTTTCATAAATTTCCGCATTCAAAACGAGGACGGCTATCTCCCACCCGGCCTCGCGACCTCCGGAAACAATGGTCTGCTGCAACGAGGTAGGCTGAAACACCACATGGATATAATGCTGAACTTGCACTAAAAACCTCTTTCGCGTTGCTTTCCGTTTCATGCTACAATAGCTATGTGCAAGCACACTTTAGAGAACGGTGTAGTCAAACAAAGGAATTTGTTTACAGTAGTCGCTATAACAAGTACAAGTACACTTCGGAAATATCATCGGGATGCCTTAAATTAAAGCAACAGCACGTCTAAGCATTCATTCTTCAACTGTCCTACACTGTACTTCCTGAAGCTCATCTTTATTATCACCAAAATTAAATAATGAATTCTTGAAACACGTCTGCATAACGCAGTAAATTTAACTACAATATTTACAAAAATATTTAATGAAATCTCACTGAGGAGGTTGAAACTAGGTGGAATAACACGTACAGATCTCTTTGTCAATGTAATTTTCCATGATATATTTTATAGTTCCGATTTTTACAAATATTGTCTTTACATATTCGTTGAAAATGCTATACGTATTTATGGAAAATATATTGCTTTACAAAAGGACCTATATAAATTTAATATGATTAACTACGTTATCCGCATGACATCGCCGAGTACCACAATATTGTAATACTTATCAAATATGGCTAAAACACCCCCAAATGCTGCAAATCTGCCGCTACATTAATGCTAATTTTACAAATATGGTAAAGCCTTTGAGGCTCCATAAGAATTGGCTTTATAAACGTGATGATGGAAATGATAATCTACCGGATACCCAATAGCAAGTTTATTTCATTGTTATCTCAACACACGTTTATATATTTAAATAATTATCAGTTGAAAGGGTTTAGAAATATTTACACTGATTTAAAATATGATTTATTTTATTTCTAACAAAATGATTGCTTTTCATTCCTCTTTGAATATAAAATAATTATTCATAGTCTCTAAGCTTAGAAATCATCTTTAACTTTCCTATTTGGCTGGAGCAAAAAAAACAAAAGTTGTAGTTTTTGGTCCACTCATAGCACTGCAAATACTTTGTTTATGATTCCATTCCGCATGCATTCCGGAAAAAGTAATTAATTTCGGCCATTCCCGTCACATATATGAAAACGTTTCTTAATTCTTCAGTATAATATCGTAGCTCACAAGATAAATCAATTTGGAAGCATGCAATAAGACTGCAAGCAAAAAATAATGATATTATGGTAAATCAAAGAGCTCGAGTAAAAATGTCTAACGCTACAAATGGTCTTGAAATAGTTGAGGCCTTTTTATCAAAACAAAATACAAAAATGAAGAAACAGCTACCATACTCGTACCCAAAAGTGAAATTATCGAACAAAAATAAGTGATCTCCTCCAAGGAAGAGATCAGTAACCGAAAATTCTTTTTTCGTCGAATAAAGCAACTTTAACTTTTCTTATTAATTCCTTGATTTTAAATGACGTAAATTTAAGACTAAAATTTCTAACGGCCCGCTACGAAAGAACCCGAGAAAGTTTCCCGCCTGACATTTAAATTTAACAGGGTTCATATGCTCATAGCGCTCCGAACTGAATGTTTCCGCGGGTTGAAACGAGGCTGGCGCTGAGTTATACAGAAAATAATTATTCACTGGATTGGTGGATCGAGTTCCCTAACATGCTGAGGTAAGACGGGATGAGATAACATCCTTCCTGCTTGAGAGAGAACTCCATAAACAAAATTCAAGATCTTTGAGAGAGCAAAACCATTCATTTTGGCTAGAGCGGATCCCGCCAACCCTGTTTCATTTACTTGTAAATGTCAGTTGGGCAACTTTCTCGGGTACTTCCGGACCGGACAGACTGTCAGTAACTGTTGTCATATTTATGCTTGATATAAAAAATGAAAGTAATAAGTTAATTAAAATTTGCTTCCTACGACGAACCAAAGAATTCCTGGGTTGATGAATTTTATTGGGCAAGTGACCAAGAAAATTAATTTTACGAAAACGTACTCAACATGAGGACACCGACCACCTAGAAACAAATTTTATACAAAATTAACCGAGGACATCGATAACTCCCGCGACGTCACCCCCACATCATTTAATTCTATTAAACTTAATCCGATTAAAATGTCACCCTGAGGCGGGGGGGTATAAAATAAGTTCGTCCCGATGTTCGGCAGCCGAGGACACGTCGAAAGCAAGAGCGCATCCCACCACTACCACGCCTTGAACTGAAGAGCTCGCTCCTCTTTCTCCCTTCCCCACGCTGCGGGAATCAAGCCTGGATTCCCTCCCGCCCACCCCCGTCCCCCTTTGCCGCTCCCACAAACCTTCGTCTCACGTGCCTCCTCCTCTCTCCGGCCGTCCTCCTCTCTCCGGCCGTCCTCCTCCCCCTGAATCCAACGAGGTGGCTTGACCAGGAAACCACGACGCAAGTTTAATAGTTATCAACAACCGGGCGCAATTTCACCCGTGGGAAGACGTTACGGGCTCTTGATGTTAAACTTAAAAACTAAAAGTCCACTTAAAACGGAGACGCAAGCGACCCCATTCGATCCGACGACCCCCGGCGTCACCAGCGGTGATTACGGAGAATAATGGATTTTTTCAACGCCACTGCCGCGGAATTCACTGATGCGAGCTCAATAAAACATCGTGAGCATTCTTTTTTTTTAGGGATTAAAGAATATTTATCCGTGATATCACTCCGGGATTCGTGAGGCAAGGTTATTCCTTCTTCCCGAAATTTCTGGAATTTTCCGGAAATCGCCATCAGAAATATTAATTCTGAATTCTCTTAAATCTGCTAAACCTGTAGCAGCTTTATATATATCCGTATACTCTCCTTTAGGTTTAAAATATGAATAATCTTATAATCAATAAATTGTTATGGAAAGTGCTATTTTGTTTAAGCGATTGCAAGGACTTGAATATGTTCCCCCTGTGTGTAAAATACTTCACAGATAAAAGGTTTCGAAAAAAAATGTCCACCATTAAAAGTCTGTTGAGAGTAAAAAAGAGCGCAGAGAACAAAATTTATCGATGCAAACATCAGTAAACCTATATCCAGGTACATCGTTTGACTAGTTTTATACTCAACAGAATTTAGTCTTACCTACAAACGTTCTACCGAGAAATTAAATGAATAATTTAGCTCAAAATTTCGCGTTGCACAGCATAGAGCGGTATTATTCATATATTCCATCCTATTCATTTGAAAATATGCGACTGGAACTATGACTGAGTAGGAAGCAACACAATGTAAGTCATGTAACAGAAGACCGAGTCGAATGGCGTAAACCGTTGAATTGGAAATAGGAAGTCTTCCGATGCCCTACATGCCGACCGGCCGACCGGCTCGTGGTGGTAGTTGCACAAGTGTCGAACTAAACGTCGTCCAACGTCCAACGCACCAAACTCAAATTGATTACAGGTGCACCACCTGACCGCCGCCAATTGAGACAGAGAGGGTTGGGAGGTCCCGTGACTCACCGGTTCCGTTACCGAGGTCCGGGGGTAACGAAGGATCCAAGGCCTCCTGATCCTCCTCCTCTTCTTCCTCATAGTAATCGTCCCGCTCCCAGGAGAGAGCCACGAGGCACGACGTGATGGCCACCAGGAACACGGGCTGCAACTGTTGCATCGTGGCGACGGCCACCGTGACCGCCCGCCCTCCTCCCTCCTCCCCACGGCGAGGAGAAAGAGGAGGAAGAGACCGCGAGGAGGAAGCCGACGGCTCCTGCCGCCGGTGGACGACGACCAAGACGACCTCCTTCTCTTCCCTCCTCCCCCTCCACTCCCCGGACCCTCCCTCCGGGGAAGGGGCCCCCACCGCCGATCACCTCCTGGGGACGCCGATGGAGGAGGAAGAAACGCGGCGTGTGGCGCGGTCTCGAGGGACGTCGATCCTCCTCCCCTGCCGTCCGAGGGACCCTCTTCGTCAGCGGCCTCGGGGCGCACCGGCGGCGATGGCGGTAGCACTGGCGATGCAGACGGAGACGCCCCCTCGGAAGCAGCTGGACCCATCACCTGGCGGCGAGCGCCGCATCACTGAGGGAGGCCTCCCCGTCGGGGGGTCGAAACGGACGGGTCCACACCCCCGCAGCTCTCCCCTCCTCTCCTCCCCCGCTCGCTCTCTCACCCCCTCTCTTCCCCCACGCCCCCTTTCGCACAATCCTTCCCCACCCTCGTCCGAACCAAGAAATTCTCCCCCTGCTCTTTCCACCCTCGCGAGGAGAGAGTCCCTCCCACTACTAGTAAGTATCCCTTCCCTCGCACAGGTCCTCTTCCCTTCCTCCTCTTCCCCACTCCCCTCTCTCCCTTGTTATCTTTTTATCCTCCTCTCTCTCTTTCTCCTCCCCTCTACACTCACACTCCCCTCCTCTCGGTGCGCACAAAACATCACTCCCGAGCCTCTTTCCACTTCCACCCCTCCTTTTTAACCCTCCCTCTCCGCCCCGCCACCCTCTCCCTTTCCCTCAGTCCCTCTCTTCCTCCCTCCTTCTCTTTTCTCCTCCCGCCCTCCCCCGGTCGATTCCGTGCCCGGAGAGTACTCCAACCGTCGAGGGAGGAGGGGTTGAGGGGGGAGGGAAGGAGGGGGAGGGAGGAGTGAGGGAGGAAGGGAATGAGGGTGTGCGTTGATCCGCCATGTTGGGAGCGAGCTGAGAGGATTTCAGCGCTAGAAAGGGGAGCTGAGCACTCCCGCCACAGAGCGGGATGTAGAAAATGGCCCCTGCAGTCTGTGGGGCCGGACGAAAATTACGGTGCCTTGATGAGGGGCGAAGGATTAGGCAAGCTAGAAATAAGCATCAATTTTACGTGCATGGCGTGTGAGGAGGATCATTGGATCCGAGTCCCGTCGATGGGATCGTGTTTTAAAAAAATGAAATTTCCGTGCTTACCCTTTATTTCACTCGTTAGCCCGAAATACTATAGAATCCGTTGCAACCAAGAGTTGATTGAAAACCAAGATCGAGGGCAGCGTCATCGGCAGTGGTATTTCATTTTTTTTTAGATTATCCAACGTAACTTTCCGTCCCTAGCCATCACACCACGATGACCCCGCATTCAAACTCACAATCCCCGAGTCTGTCGTTCAAAGCGCATAAGACCCACTAGTCCCTCTCACGGGTGACCGGCAACGCCCCCTCGAAGCCAAAACAAGGCTCATCGAAATGGGATCCTGCAATATTGCCAATTATTTTTCGCGCAAATGGAGACCCGTTTGATTTCAGCACCCGTTTGTGTCCTTCGTGTGCCGTATTTTTTTTATTTTTTCCACCTTCACTCACTCACAGGTCTTCTACACGGCACGTGTAGTCCCAATCACAGCAACATTCTCTGAAGTTTTAATGAGCGTAGAAATGGTTTGGCCGGTGTTTTCGTAGATTGTCTGACAAAGGCCGGGAGGGATACGTAGCGCCTGGTCCCAATGGCAGATGAGAGCACTCGAGAACATGAGGAAGAGGAAGGTGCTGGCTCTCGTGGGCCCCATCTGAAGGACAAGCGACCGAACTTCTCGGCCTACCTACCTCACGCCCATTATTCTCGTCTAACACTATTCGGGAGAATTCTTTTGGAAGTGGATTCCCAGGGGGAAGAATTGAATGATTCGGGGATCCAGAGCGACGCTTCTGAGTCAGCAAGAGTGAATGGAAAATTATTTGACGATAACTATCATAGTAGGAACTGATTTTGTGATGAGCAGACTAAGCGTCAAACAAAGTCGGCTAACTGGCCTTCGGGCTCGTCTTATTTATGATTGATTCCTCATCATTACGTGCACAAACTCAAAGTGTTCATATAAATTTTAAATGAGGATAGGGTGGGATGAAGGAATGGTTTTGACATTTTGGCGAAGCTTGGAATTTTATAATGGAATTAACCCAGGTTCCTTTCGCCCCTGGAAGTAGGCCACCCAAAATACTACATGGAAGAAATAGCCTACCAAATACCGATATTTTATTTTCACAGCCACCTACATCAATGCAGTAAAAATATCTAACGCTAGACGAGATCCTTCATATTTTTTAAGCAATACGACTGTGTTTTTGTGCAAATAATTTTTTTAAAGAAGTGCTTGCGACTGCTTTTGTCACAATATCGTTATTCTCGAAAATACGAAAAATTATGATAGATGTGTGTATTTTTCATCACATACAAAAATATCTGTTAGCGTTCACAGCAGCCGCTAGCCTAGAATGTTCTGCATCCAAGTAATTTTTCTCTTTTTTATTAGTAATTTACCCACGAAAGGAAACGAAATTTACGTTGACGAAATGCGATATTGGAAACATTCTTCTTTTCCAGTAGATGCATGCACACCTTACTCGATAGTAAATCGAAACATATCTCGATAGAGGAAGTAAAGGGGAGAATATTCTTTCTCTTGTGCCACCTCTTATAAATTGAGCTGCCGTTACTGTCTCCTTACAATCCGGTCACCGGAAAGGAGTTACATATCCGTCTCCAAAATAGATGACACATCCTTTAGAGTATAATGCTTTCATATGTTTTGAGGGACCATAAAAACGTCAATTCACTGTTTTTGAAAGGATACAGATTGAATTTTGTAGGAAAGCAAAAGCGATGGATCACTGACTGAAAAGGTTGTAAGGGATAGGAAAATGAAAAGATAGTGCCGAACTCACACATGTCCCATCCCTTAAAGAAAAAGCCAACAGCAAACTCCTCCCTTGAATTCCGAACACCATTCTTGCTTCTGTCTCAACGTTTTAGCTCAAACAGTAAATTTACAAACTCCACGTTTAATTTCACATTTTATACTTTAATCGGACGGACGCCATTTCATGTTAAAAATATTTCACACAACCGGCGCAAAAAATACGTAACCACAGCACGATTTCGTCGCCCTGGATAATCATTTTAAAAACTGTCCTCTACATTTCTAAATTAAATTTATGCTCGCGCGAGGAAGTAAGCTAAAAAGAGAACATTCCGATGTTCCTGTTTCATCGGCAGGTTTGAATTGCACGGAAACCGTGACGATGCAAAATTCATTCCATCACTGTTTTCGAAGCGTCAACAGCCTGGCCTGCACGGACGGTCGCCCCCCAGCCAGTCCTGGGTCCAGTCTCGGTGCCCGCGCCTCGGCAGGAGGGCGAGGGGTGAGGGAGACGAGGGAAGGGAGCAAAGAGGCGAGAGAAGAGATTGTGAGGAACGGTAGACGAGAGCAGCTCGAGGAAAAGGCGAGGATACGTAGGGTACGGTGAGCGTGTATTTGTGCGTGCGCGCGGACACGTATTTGTGCGCGCGTGAGCCTGCACCCCAGGCCACGGGGTCAAGAGGTTAGGAGTGAACACCGTAACGCGTGGTACTGGTGGAAATGAAGACTGAGCCGGAGGTGGAGTTTAGGAGGAGAGGGGATCGGTTGGTAGGGAGGGGATGAGCGAATTGAGTGAACACGACGGAGGCACACCATTTTGCCGCGGAAATGGATGCCCCGACGAAATCGGGGCGTTTTCGTTGGGTGCCTCGCCTTTTTCGAGCGCTGCGCCGACCAATTTCGAATTCGTCTGCACTAGCCGAGACCCTCCCTCACCTCTTGTATCCTCATCGTCCTCAGCCTCCCGATTTACTTCTCCAAAGGGTCAAGTTTGAAAATGATAGTGGTCACCCGGTATGTCCGCCATGATTTAACTGCAAAAAATGCCACCGAAGAGGTTTTTATTTCGTTAGTACGGTGCACAAAATTGGGTCGGCGAGTGAAATAAAATAATCCACATCGAGTAAGATCTCGATTCCATAATTTATCGTCCCGAGCGAAAAACAGGGTTATGTTGCCAAATATTGCTCCTTATCATCCGTTTTCTGGAGAATCAGATTTGTGAGCACTTCATATGTGACAGCAGTGGACTCCATTCCACACAATATAAGATCAATATAAAAGTTTTGAAATTAAGGCCAAGGATCATCGAGATAATCTGGAGAAATAGTCGGTTAAAGTACGTATATTTAAAATCCGATTACGATATCACACAATTAGAAAACATTGGAATTTCCAAAAGTTCTCGCGAAATTATTGATGCGGACTCTTTTGTTTCCTCGTCGTCGACAATCTTGTTAATGGATATACACCAGGATTTAGTAAATTTGGGTAACTAAAAACGCCATACTAAAGACAGTCAATTCAATAAATATATCATACGACATGCTTTCTAAGAGTTCCAAATTTCAGTTCGTGTTGTTTCTCATAAAATCACGTTTTCCACGTGTCTTACAATATACTCAAGAACATGGCCCCGACATAACCTTTAGATGACTTCTATGTGAGCACAAGGCAGAGAGAAGAACCATAATATTAAAATGTGCCCAACAAGTCAAAAAACCCAAATAAGGCGTGAGAGTAAAAATAAATTTACTTTTAACAGACACCAAATCTATAAATATTGAATGTGGTATACAAAATTCATAGAGTCAAACACTCTCCTATTTCACCAGCTACCGAATGAACATTTTGGAAGCTAAATTCTTAAACAACCAGACATTAACTTTCAACATGATAATTGGTTAAAATTACAACGGGACTTTAACATGATCTCTAACGAGGTGTCAACACTGTTAATAGTTTCCTTTTCCTTACACTATTTTTAATAATAACTTAATCTCTCTTGTTGATAAACAACGATATAATATATGACAAAAAGCAAAAAAAATATGACGCATGCTACTCCCGTTGTGAGAGAACATTTTCTGGATACATAGTGTCGTAAGATACTTCTGAACCGCATGAGTTTTGACTTATATTCAAACGAATGAGAGTGTTAATTCACTGCTAACAAATGTACAGCTACTACACCGCAGGCAAACACAATTCACCACGAGAGGTAATCTATCATCCATGGTTATATCTCTAGCGTTTTATTCTTCCTATATTTAGATATGTACGGGTCAAGGTCAATTCTGCAAAAGTCACTGCAGCTTTTACTATTGTGAGTAAAATCAATTTTCTTTCTCATATGTGTATACAATATCACGTTACTTTCAGAAAAGAATGTGTCTCTCGTTTGTTACATTTTCCTTCGTTTCCATAAACTGCTGCACTATGAATTAACGCCAAAATCGAAGCACTTACATGGAAAATACAGTTATTCAGATCGTTAATAGCCAGCGCTTTCATATATAGCACTTCATCGACGGCACAGTTTTGATTAAAATAATGAAAAATAGTAGTCACGTGATGTATCTAAGTGAGAGTAAAACTAATCCTTAAGGCATGTGAAATTTTCGCATCAGATTAGAGGATCCAACACCTTTTCCTTGGCGGTCTGTTATATCCAAGTAAGAAATGGTACCAGGAAAATCACACAGCTTGGTGGTAGTAAAAGCCTATGGGAATCAAACTGGACCCTCTCGTCAGTAGCCAAGCCCTCTAACCTCTAGACTACAATGACTTCAAATTAAAAATAATAAACGGAGAAAATAATGAAAATAAAAATTGTTGATTAATAAATTTAACAAGAAGTTGATTTTACTCGTTCGTACAGCTACTTTTGCACTGGAACGAGCCCTTGGCACGCCCCCGTGGATTATATTTTTTTCAAAATCTAACCAAATGCCAAGATATATCTAATTCCATGTTTCAAACATATTGACGAGCGACTGACTCCTGGAAATTGCAGAAACAAGACTAAATTTAGTGTTATGTAAAAAATGGTGCTGTGAAATAATAAGAAAAGACTCGCAGCTGACATTATTAACCGTACTATATTTAATGAAATTTGAATCGATCTCACTTATATTGTAACACCATTAATGATGAACCAGGAGTTTATTGGGCTACATTACATCTGAATAATCGTTTCCCGAGATAGCCGAAGAATTTCAACTTGATAGCATTTGTAGCATATAAACTCCAATCAAGTGCATATTTATACAATAAGTATTATTATTTAATGCTATTTGATAATTATATATTTATCCATCAATCATAAGATCGATTTAACTTTCGGTAATATGTCTATAAAATGTTTTTATTACACATTACACTTTATTTTTATTTATTTACAAGGCATATTGATAAAGTAAAGGCCGTTTGCTTATATTTAAATATTAGCGCTTCAGAACATAGTTTAACTCCTGCAGCGCTGCCTATTGATTCATTGAGAAGCTATGGCAGCATTTATTTTGTTTCAGAAGTCGTTTGCTTGTCCTTGCATGCAAACAACAATATCCGCGACAATCGTTGATCCCGCCAGCTGTGAAGTGCGTTATGTCATACGATTCTTGTATGCTAAAGGATTCTCGGCTGCTGAAATTCATCGGGAGTAATTCCTAGTTTATGGACTTACAGTTATGATGAAATGTTAGACAATGGTGCCATGATTTTAAAAATGGACGAACAAATGTCCATAACGAAGAGCGAAGTGGCAGGCCCAGTATTATGATCGATGAAATTCTTTCGCAAGTGGAACAAAAACTGCGATGTGATCGTCGATTGACGATTAATGGCCTGGCTGAACAATTTCCTCAATTTGGACGCTCTACTGTCTACAATATTGCCACGAAAAACCTCGGATACCACAAATTCTGTAAAAGATGGGTACCGAAAATGCTAACCGACCACCAAAAAGAGCAAAGAATCTCCAGTGGACGATAGTTTTTGGGCCGTTACCAACAAGATGGGGATGATGAGACCTTGCACCTAGTGACTACTTCCTCTTCTTGCATTTGAAACAGTGGCTTGGTGGACAACGTTTCGAAACCGAAGAAGAACTCAAGAACGGCGTTGTCAATAGGTTCAACTCTCAAGCGGCGAGCGTCAATGCAGAGGGGTTAAAGAAGCTGGTGCAGCGGTACGAAAAATGCTTAAAAGTGAACGGCGATTATGCAGAGAAGTGAAGTAGGTTTGTAGCTAACCGAAAGTGCCAATAAAATTTTTTTCATATGAGTATATTTTTTCCTGTTACCAAACGGCTCTTACTTTATGAACATGCCTCGTATTTGGAATATTACGCTTTATTTTATGTTACTATCTTCAATTCCTCGCTCAAGCATAAACTAGCTTGGGGTGTGAATATTTACATATTATTGCGCATGACTAATAGCACAGATTTATTTTTTTTTAAATATTAATTCTAATTCTTAACACACAAATTGAAATCAATTAATATATTTGTCACTATAATAGATGGTTTTAAAATTACTACACATTTGTTAATAATAATAAGCAAAGCTAGTTGGGGATAAGGTTACATTCAATCCCACATTAACGAATGCCTGTAACTGCGATCAAATGTTGCTGATGGATGAGAAAGAATAGAATGGCAGTGGTTGGTCAGTCTATTGCAGAACTGGATCGAACCCCTCTCTCTTCCCCTTCCCCATTTTGCTTCGACCTTTTGAGTGGCGTTTTAATTCCCTCCTGCCTTAGTGTGTAAACATAGCGTGCGCGTTCAAAGTTGTGAAAATATGAACCCGATGCGAAAATCCAATAATTATAATGTGATTTTAGACTCGGTTGGACATTGATGTGAATACGACACGCACGCCAGCATTTCTGCATACGTTTTTTCAATGATTCAAACCTCGGGCTGAATTTCGCCTGATTGCATTATCCTCGCATTACATTCATTCTTTAAAATTCTGCTCCGTTCTAGTGTCATTTGTCCAATTCAATTTTATCATGCTTCCTTGTAAAATATAAGATTCCGGTGGGAGTGGATCAATTCTGATGTCTTTGCTCGAAAATTACGAAACATTATTTCAAATTTTAAAAAACATGAATACTGATGACGCTATATCCAGGAATAAGACATTATATTAATTATCTTTCTCGAGCGAGAATAGCTGGCGTTTTAAATGCACTCTGAGGTCATTTTTTCAACATGCCCTCATGAAAACCTACTATTTTTGTACGCATAATTGAACGGAGATCGATGCTTGGTCAATTATTATTAATAATTAATTAAAAGGAGTCACTCGTCTTAGTACCTACCAAACGAGAGCCGCCCTTTTGAAGGATAACATTATGATGAGGGGGAAATTTCCTTTGTATATTTTTCCGGCGCCATTCGATTGGGGATTTTTAAAAATGAACTCGAAAATGGTTCATAAAATGCTTAAAATCCGGTAAAATAAAAAAAATTACATTCCCATCTATTTTCTAATATACAGGTCCCACCATTTTTTATCAGCTTTTTTAATGACCAAGACGCTATACTTTTACCGGCATACATATTTAATTGAAACCTTCGGAAGAATACTAGTTCGAAGTCATTCACAAGAAATCCAGTTCGTTCATGCTCTGATCACATTGCACGTATTGATTTGTGATAACAAAAGGTATTTTCCATGGGAGTAAAACTATTCAGTCATTCTTCTTACAACCTGGACCACTCATAACGAAGAGTAGAATACAATATGATGCAAGGGTAAGTGGCAACTGTTTGGGAAATTACAGACATTACAGAGTAGATGTGACATTCACTAATTCACAAGATGGTAACACGTTTGTCTTATATATGTCTTAAAACATAAGTCTTTGAACTAAAGGATAATGAACGTGCATCTTTTGATGATTTGATTTTCCAATTTCATTTGGTCCCAAAAGACAGATGTACTCAAGTGTAACATTAAGGTTCTGAAATCGCTTCCCCAGCAAACACGTAATCACTTCAGCTCGGACGGAAATGAAATAATCGCAGGAGTTGATTGGAAACCGAGTAATCGACCGCCAGATGCGAATTATCCCAGGCCTTTATCTTGTCCGTAATAGTTGGAGAAAAAAAAGGAATTGAAGATTTTTAAATTAGGAGCCGGAGACCCTGTGAATGAGTAAGCCGGAAGGTTGAAAACAAGGGGATGTTGAGACCGTTTCCGGAGAGTAGAAAGTTTGAAAGAGAGTGGAGTGGGAGGGGGAAGCTTTCCAAACCGATTGCCGAGTGTTTGGAGTCTCTAACTTACTGTTCTAAAAAAAGCAATTCGTTTTAAGCTGGGAAAAAATAAAGCAGGGTGGTGATGAATTACAAGGAAAAATTCCACCTGCAATTAGAATGTACATACTGCGGTAAATTTTATCACAATTATGACGGTTGCTCTCATTTTTTTGTTTTTCTTCGGTGAATTTAGTTTTGTCTTTAATTTTTTGAGGTGAGTTACAAGTCAAAGATGATGTTTCTCCCATCGTCAAAGACGATGTTTCTCCCCATTTAAGAATTGGCTCAGTTCCCATTATGCGATATTAAAAAATTTACCCGCCCATATTTCAAAATCAAAGCGCATGGAAAATATTCTAATGTGACCAGAACTATGTAAAAATAAACAACTTTATTTATTTGTATATTTTCATGGTATATTTTCATCGTGAATTTCAATCATATAACAGGAATTTAAACTATTCCGGAGTCCCTACCACAACAGGTCGGACCAAACTACAGAAACTGGAACAAATCAAAGGAATTCACTTTGACACCTAGGGATTTAAAACCGTAAATTAGCAGATTAAACTGCCTAGTTAAATGAGAAAATAGACTGCCAAGTGCCATATTTAAATGTCACTTTATTCCTTGAGAATTTCGAGAACATTATAGATGTTTAATGTGCCAGCTGAAGAGTTAGGATTCAGTAAACTCATGTCAGTAAAAAAGTCTGGAACTCAAAGAACTACAGGAGATGTCGCGAAATTTACTTCTACAGAGTCATCCGCTGATGAGCGTAGAAATTTAGATATTCTAAAGTGTAAAAACCTTTCACCTTGACCAAAAACGTACAAACAATGAAACAATCATTAGCTATCCCACCTAGAGTGTCGGGCGTACTTCCTCTAACCCAACAGCGACTGGAAGGTATAATATGAATATAGATTTAAATTGCCATTTCTAGGCCACTATAGCCTGTAAGAGAATACCTGTAGTTAATGCCTCTAAGGGTACTTATGTGGATAATTTCCGTATTTATTATTACATGTATTTTCAAGAGAAAGGCAAATCTAAGTGCATTGCATATTGCACACAGATGAAGCTGTTATTAAAAATGTAATGACTGGAAAATAATAGCCCATAAGGATTTTAATTTCTGTAGCTTAGCGATGATGGGATATTTCGAATATCATGATGCGTATTCGTGAATTTCACGAAAATAGGCGAATGATAAGATTTTCAATGTATGCATCGAAAGTCACCCGACGGTGCGTGACAATGAGTCCAGGCATCAATGTTTCCTTCAACTTTGTAACGGAACTTTCAAGCCATCGAATTTAACGCGAATGAGCCACTCCGGTCATCTCGTAAATACAACCTACGCTTTAAGTGAAAAACTTATAGGCGCGTTTCCTTCGTCAGTAGAAGTACTTAACTCACAAAGAAATTAAGTGTTATCGTTTTGTTTGCTCAGTGCGTGAGGCAACCCCACCCGCGAAGGATGAGTGATATCTGTCAAAAGAGATAACGGCTATAGACCAGATAAGTTATGAGAATTCTGAGAGACATTTTATGGCTGAAATCATCCAACGTGACACCTACTTGTTGTTGTGTACAGCGCTGGAAGGAATTAAATCGTGTGACCTAAGTTACTCAGAATCAAAAACTATATTGCAGCCTATTTAAATATTGTTCAGCATTGTGAATCTATGTTCATGGCGTTGTCAGTGTGAATAAATACAAGAAATTATGGACACTGATTTATCATCTATGTTCCGGTGGAAGTAAAAGCTTGACATAAGATGCTGCATGTGTTTAAGACTTATTAGTAAAGATATAGTGTTATAAAATATGCTTTTTCTGAATGCTTTGAAACATGTGCCCAAACAATGAGTCATAGATCAGTCACTGTTTTACGTTCCAACTCAATGGTGGAACGGCCCTTTTCAAGGGTTGCCTTCACTGTCCCTCGCCATAGTGTTCCCCCTCAATCAGTTCATATATCTCAGGTAAGTGAAAGAGGAAGTGTAAGACCAGAGAGATGAGTATGCCAGAGTCAAACTTTATACTATTGCCACTCTTTATGGAGGAGTCTGTCAAATTTCTTCAAAATTAGTGGTAATTCCATTATTCTACTACTCATAGGTTTATATTTATCTTTCTGTGGGATAATGACATGTCTATAATTACCTTAAAAGTATTTTCAATAAGTCTAAGTGTATTCTACATTTAGTTTTTTTCTATTGAATTGTATTCCACTTTTTATTCTATTCCATATTTTTGTATAACTTCAGGCACACTTTTATTTTATTGGTGATGAATTCTTTAATTTGTTCTTACCTGTTCAACTGTCTTGTTTTTATTCTTATCTCCTTATATAACATTAATTTGACAAAAATCACTCAGATTAAATGCACTTTTTGTAATATAACCTCAATATTACTCAACACAAATTTGAAAGTTTTGTCATCTCTTGTTAACTTTACAATATGAATTGTTTTGGTTCAAGATACCGCTTATTTTTCCATTCACTGATACCAAGTGATAATTCAACAAGCACATGAGGAATGGCTCACGTGAGACGTAAAATATTGTAGAATTCCCTGCTTGAAAATGTATTGACTTTTCTTTCCCACCGTTTGTCTATTTTAAACATTCAATACCTATCCTATAATTGTGAATACCCTTTACACAGTTTACCTGGATATGAAATTCAACTAAGATATACCTAAAACTAATGTTTAACCTATGGAATAAAAACCAATTTTTATCCAATCCACTTCCATCCAATTACCCAATGCATATTAGGAAATAGTGTCACTCACAAATTACCCTAGACATCTAACTATCACCCTTACATTTCATATAAACTCCTTGTGCATGACATTATATAATTGAACAAAGTCAAAACATAGTAGAACAAAATAATTTGGAGTAATATGGGAACCCAAAAAATAAAAGGTGCAAAAAATAATAGATTTATGAAGATAAGGTGAAAACTGAAAATACATATGTTCATGTGGCCATTTTCCTGAATTTTATTTTTTTAAATAGGTGAAATATGATTGTCAATATAAGCATTTGTGAAACATGAGCAGTCAAAACCCTATAGATTTTATAAATTCCAGTTTAACATAAAGTGATTTAAATGTGACCTCTCATATCTTACTTCTTCAAATATTAAATTAGGTGGAATGTGGGTCTGGTATTATTCCCAAAACCTGCATAAACTTTTGCTGCCCTCCAGAAAGATGCAATCATGCCAAGTGGGCTTCACCTCAAATGTTTGCTGCTATATTAATTATACTAATGATTATACATGGGGCAACAGAAACATATCTATCTGAAGTCATGCCAACTATGGTTCTACAGTTCAACATTCCAGCAAAAATTGATGGTGAGTTCTTCTTTTACATAATCCTTAGTTTTCATCAAAGTCATTTTACTCATCAAGCACTTTTACACATACTCATATGATGACATGATTAATGAAAATCACAAACCTCTCTTTCAGAATGGCTTCTCGTGGGGCACAAGTTAAGCCAGGTTATCACAGGCATCTTTGTAGCATCTTATGCTAGTGCAAATAGACCAAGACGTCTAGGAGGAATTATAGCCATCTCTGCAGTGGCATGCTGCATGTTGATTATTCCATATAAAGAGCATGGTGATACAAAAATTCAAACATCGGGTAACTATGGCATGTATGAGTATAATGATATCCCCATTTATGAAGTTTTTTCACTTATGGGAACAAAATATTCTAATCAGAAAAACAAAAACCTATCTCATAGCATCTGAGATGAGGTGCACTGTAATTTACTGTTTGTCTGTTATTTTCAACTGGTACTGATATTGATGAAGACAATGAAAAATGTAAGGAAAAGAAAAATCTATGAAAATTCCAGGATATTCTGATTAATTAATTCTCATAGATCATCATTTGTGGAATCATAAGGAATACTTATTGAAGGGTGAATACAAATATTGATACCACTTGAAATTGACAGTATAAATGGAACACTCCAAAATAAATTAAACACTGCAAAAAGCATTAAGTGACTTATAAATCAATAATACTCTAACCAAATGTAATAATGATCATTGTCCATATTTTTAGAAAAGATGGGCAACTATTAAAATTAAAAATTGTTAACTAGGTGAATTCATTTTTATTAAAACTATCTTTCTTTCCACAGTCATGAAAAAAGGTCCTCAACTATGTCGTTTATCACAAGTGGACATACGCACTCAACTAATTTATGTTAATGATGGGACCTGTTGGGCCATGGTAGGCCTTCTTCTTTTGTACCAATTTTTGGCAGGAATGACTGCAACAGCATTAATGTCCCATGGCATTACATATATTGATGACAATGTGGATAAGATCAACAGTCCTTCATATATTGGTAAAATGGATTATGAATCACCTAATAAAAGTTTAGAATGCCAAGTTTGGTAATAATATGAAGATATGATTTTTAATTCAGTAAGAAAATATAATGTTCCAGGTGCTGCCTTTGGTTTAGGATTTATAGGGAGAAAACTGGGATCACTTCTTGGATGGATTTGCCTCACTATCCCTTTATCAAATGATACACCATCTTCTGCATCAGTGCTGGGATTCTGGTGGCTAGGTAACAGGAAAGTTTAATTGATATGCTTACATACAGGGTATTTAACAATGTATCTGCAATTATTTTAATTAATTAATAATTTCTATATAGTTTCATACTTATTTTTCAAAGATGTATCATAAAAATTCATCCACATCTCTATGATACTTGTCATCATTGATGAATTAATTAGCTGCTACAAAATTGGATCAAAAAATTCTTCAAAACAACAGAGAAAAAACATCTGTCTCAGGAACCAAATCAATAGTCTGAAGAAATGCTTAATGGAAACAATTTATTTAATCATGCATTAATTTAAAAATGCATCATACACTATAGTTAAAATCAAACAAATTCAAATCATTAAAAAGTGTTTTTCTAAGGCTACTCTCTATGTGGGTCTGAGTCAGTATTTACAGCATAAACCTTATCCAAGTTTACAGACTTTTACATATATTAATGGCTATGAGTTACTTATTCAATGCCTAAAAAAATATTCTTTAAAGGACTATGCCTTAAAGGACTATTAAAAATTAAAAGAAAGCATGCAGAATATTGTTTTTGAAAATCTGTGTTACTTGAGTGAAAGTTTCACACTAGTGATTTTGGAATGCAATATATACATACATATAAATTTCATTTTTTCTGATTAGCAGATTAAGAAATAGCAATAACCTTAATTAAAAGTTTAGCATTTCCCTGAATGAAGAGCTTCAGAGCATAAATTAATGAAAGTATGATCATATGACTGACTAAATAGGAAAGTGAATGTATGAGATTTTTGTGCCAAATATTCTATATCCTGTAATTAAAACTAAGAATATTTGGATCAATAACTGATTATTTGACCCATTTAAACTAACACACCATCATAAAATGTCAATTTCCAATATCCAATTTCCAATTTCAAATATTACCCATGTATGAATTAGAAAGCTGACTATATGTACATTTTCGGAGAGAACAATAACTTGAGCTCAAAGAGTCATACCATGCCGCAAGCCCACAAAGAAAAATCCCAAAATATTAGTTTTGCCATAAATGGAATTTAAACCCATAACATTCAGATAGCCTCTCTCTGTGGTTGGTGATGAAATTAACTTCAAATATAGGTTCTCATTGTTGGTGAAAACCTATGATAACTCATGAGAGCTGCTGTACTGGGAATGTTACTGATTTGGTTTTTATGACCATTGTAAATCAAATTAGCGAGGTCAACAAAAGAAAAGGGAACTTCACATGTATGGGAAAGTAAAAAATTTTTATTAATTGCTCATCAATAGGATGAGCTCACACACAATAGAAGAATTCATATCATAGAACCATTTGGGAAGCTACATTATGATAAATAATTTTGTATCTACAGTGGTATTTTTTTACAATTGATTAAAGGCTTGTTAATTATTTTTCAATGAATTATAGGTAGATCAAATTATTTATTCTAGGTTGGCCTTGCCTAAGTGCTTTGCTTCTTGCTGGAGCTGCTACTATTTGCTTATTTCCCAATCTAATGCCTACCACAGCTGTCAAAAATGCAGCAAAAACGATTTTGCATAATTTGAGAGAAGAGTCAAAAACTGGATATCTGACAGTTATCGAAGGCAATCATGGAGAAAATAATGAAGATTTTCTTCCAGGTAATTTTATCAAATAATAGAAAATTTTACCCAAGAAAATACCCTGAAAAATATGAAAATATACTGAATAAAAGCATATTGCCTCAGTACATGACCAAATTGTTGAATATTTTTATACAGAAAACTCAGTTCAAAATAATATAACACTAATCTTCTTCTGCAGGCTTCAGTGGAATGAAGTCAACGAAGGCATTCTCCTTTAGGGTTTCACTTGGAAAGCTGACATACTTCACAGTTTTGCCATCAATCCTACAGGACATGTTCTGGTCTAAGGAAAGATGACTCCAGAACTAGTGATGAAACTGTTTGCGAGGAATGTCAACTTGAACAACAGAACAATGAAGCCCAGAGAAACCTGAAAGGAGAATGCCTTCATCAACTTCATACCATGGAAACCTACAGAAACCTGGAGAAAGAATGCCTTATATGTTAATCTTATTTTGAAATTTCATTTAAATATTTCTTTTCTATTTCATCAAATCAAGCTTTGGATTGAGCTTGGTTTTTTGCTGTTTCATTCATCAATCAATGCTCTCACTTACAAGAATCATCTGGTTAATTGCCATTCAATCTCTGGAGCAGGATCTTTTAGGAAATTAAGTCCTACACAAGCTTGTTGCTAGTTGAAGTTGATGAAATAGAGAAACTTCAACAAGCATATTAAGTGACTCCCTCAGTATTAGAGGAAATGACCCATTTTTTTCATATGTCCACAGAGAATTGAAAAATTCTAATGGAGCAAAACAGTCTTCACATATCTTCACAACATGAATCCTTCTGTAAACCTGAAATTTTATGTTAAAATCAATAATTATAGGAGAACCTAATGGTTGCTTCATGCAAGTATTACCAGAAATGCTTAAAAATTTGACAAGACCTAGATTACAACTCAGATTCTTTCACCTCCTTGATAGAGTAGAGTATTTCTGCGCACATAAAGGTTAAACAGCCAAAGATGAAACAGTTCTATAACCCAATTTTAACAGTTATAATGCTTTTACTGATATCAAAATAATTGAAATGAAATTCAAATTACTAAATATTTTTTTTTCTATTTTCTGTGTATCAATGTGACCATGTTCTATGTCACATGCCTGACCAACATAACAATGTGATAAATAAATTTTTTATATGTATGTTAAATCTAAATTAGTGTAAAAGGACCTTTCAAATACAAGAACTCTGTTTAAAAGTTTTTCAAGGCCATGTAGTGAGCCACTTATAAAACAGGAATATTTGTTTAATTTTATAAAAGGAATGAATACAAATTAATTTCATTATACACTAACAGTTTAATTAAATCAATGCAAGGATTAAAAGTATGAATCAGATTTGATTCTTCAGTGAGTTTTTCCTAGCATCAGAGAAAATAAATCAACATCTTTCATTTCTTTAATAGTTTCAGGGATACCATTATTATTACCCATAAATTTTCAAAATATAGCCAGCACATTTAGAACCTCATTGTAAGAAGGCACTATACACCACTATACCAGCTTTCTTCTCATTTTCACTGTCTGGCTAGTTCTTACCCAATTTTTCAATGGTTTGAATTGACCATGGTATGAAATTGTTATCCACAGTAAAATCTTCAAACCTACCAATGAATTCAAAACTTTTTTGCGCATTATCCCGCTTGTCCCACACACAATCTCCTTTATAGTTTTTTGGGTTGGAGTATTTTCTAGTCAGAAGAAAACAGATTGCACTACAAACAGCATATGTACGAATTGATTTTTTGGGTGTATTGACATTAGTAACCAGAATTACTCCCCTTCAGATGGTATCACTATAATAACTACAACCAACATGTATTCCTCATAGCTCATATCTTCTTATCACCTCAGTACACATTAATTACTCCATGGTACATATTGATAGAACTAAAAGACAACAGACCAATCAACAGATTGAAACTTGAAAGGTTTATTTAATCTCCAGGCTAATAAAGCTTTTAAAATACATTTTTTACACATTTTAAAAACATATTATGCAACAGAGTAAAATTTCATAAAAACATAAATGTGCTCTTTCCATCATGGGATTAGAATTTTTTTATGGAAAAACTTTATATGCAGTAACTTTACATCCAGGAAAAATCTGAGTACACCATATGAGTTTTATCTTTAATCTTTAACAATTAGACTTCTAATAGAATAAAACTATTTTAATATAGATAAAGATTTCTTACATCAGTTCTACTGAATATTATTATCATTTAATTGTTCTCAGGTAAGTGATGAGTTAACAAATATGGGTATATGATAATTTGAAAGCTACTTTGATTCTAATTATTTATTTCATTTTAAATTACAGACACATCTTTAAGAAGTACGTTGAGGCGTCTCTTCCATAATAAAATGATAATTGTAAATTTAGTGTCTTCGGTGTTTCTTGAAGCAGGATTGAATAACTACCTGGGTCTAGAAGAAGTTTATTTGGAATCAGTTTACCAAATACCCAAGCAGAAATCACTGCAAGGTCATGGCATGGGAAATTTTAATGATCCTTGGATATCTCGGCTCATTTCAGGTACATTGTGACAGATGATCTCAGGAAGAATCAGATGTCACACTTTATGGGAAGTTATGAAAATATATCTGAAGGAAGACCAATGCAATTTCTCAATATCTGTACTTCAGCCATTAAACATGTTCCTGAGGGAAAACAACAATGCACAATATGTTCTTAATCTGATGGATTTTCTAATACTCTTCCAAATGGATTTTCAATTGATATAATTTTGCATTCAGTGACTAGAACCTAATACAGAGAAAAATCTAGTACAAAAGGCATATTTAACATGTTTTCTAGGAATGCTGAAAGCTCCATTGATTGCTATGACAGTGATAATATCTGGACTTCTCATCTCTCGTATAAAGCCAAAGGCAACTGCTATTGCTGCATGGACTGCATCTATGGGATTATTATCTGGAATTATTGTAATCATCACACTTTTTATGATATGTCCCTTGAAATTCAATGGAGAAATCAATGGCAGGTAAGGATTCATTGCAGATGGCTGAAAAATAAAACGGAGTAAAGCATTATTCATCCTTTGCATTGTAGATATTAAAAGTATATCTGTAGTTACATCTAAATTCTCCCATGGCATAACATTTGCTGCTGATCGAATACTGTTTCTTTTAAATATTTTTTATGTCTTAGGGCATATATTTATACACAGTGAACTTTTTTTGATTTCTGATACAGCTCCAACTGGCAAGTAAGGCATATAATATTGTCATTGAAATAGTCATTTTTTCACTCTAACTTGAATATTAAAAAACTTTTGTTTTTATTATGTTATCATCCCTGATTCATCTGGTACACATGATATTTATTCCTCTATATTTTCAGGATCGAAAAAGTGTTTTTTGAAGGGCTACATTAACTTTATCAATTTTACAATTTTCATAGATTTCTTTTTTTGATTTGAGATTCACGTGCCAGTTCCAATGATTGATTTCAAAAATTCAATGATATATATAGATCTGAATATATAAAATCATTTGAACTGCCATCTGGCATTGAATTGCCATAGGATCAATCTTAGTAGATCCGAGAATTTAGGTAGATTCTTGGATCTTTTCCCTATTTTCTCCCAATAGAACCATATTATATTCAAATGCAAGTGCACATTTTTCAAACTCATTGATCATATCCAGTTATTTATATTCTTTCACTGATCAGACATAATATTCTGTTTTCTCAAAATAATGACAGTATTTGACCCGGCAAGTCTTTTCCTCTTAAACTGCCACATTTCAAAGGTCAAACAGATTTCACAAATATGGTGTGACTGCATACTTTACTTATCTACATCTTAAGACAGGTGCATAATAAATCTTGAATAGATTTTAAAAGAGGCAGCCAGCAGTTGAGATCATCTTAGTCCAATATTCTCAGTTCTGCACTGGTGCAAGGAACTCAATGTTAGAATTTGCTTACTTTTAGGGAAAGAGAAAGATCATGCAAGTTTGCAGATCAACATCCTATCAAACAGATGGAGCACTGCAACTGAATGATTCTCCAAATAACAAGCAATTAGAGATCAGGCTATACACTGCTGAAAATTTGACACCAGTGAAATTTGAGCCTCAATCCTCAGGATGGGACACCTTGCCACCCTACTAATCTGATCCCTTTAGCAAATTGCATTTGCTTTGCAGTGTTATGATTGCACAATATACATGCTTTTTACAATGCTTATATACAATTATGAGAATATGATGATACTGGAATCTTTACTATACATAAACAGGTTCTTGAAAACATTGCATAAAAATATACAGTACCTAAATAAAACAGTTTCTGGCGTAACTTGGTGGAAAATCTTCATACTGACTTTTAATAATAAAACCACTTTACTTTTCCACATAAATTTTTTAATTTTTACTACCTAGGTTTCGTTATAACATAACCTGATGATGTTATGTTATAACGAAACCTAGGTAGTAAAAATTAAAAAATTTATGTGGAAAAGTAAAGTGGTTTTATTATTAAAAGTCAGTATACAGTACCTATCAAAGTTATTATTACTTTTATTTTATTTTACATTTAATTTTTTTAATATTTCAGACTTGACCTGGATGACTTGTGCAACATTGATTGTCACTGTGATGAAGGACTTACAAGCACAAGGTTTCCTTCATTTGTAAGAGCTACCTCTGCAACATTTACTCCAGTTTGTGACGAGAAAAAGAAAGAAACTTACTTCTCTCCGTGTTATGCTGGTTGCAAAACAACATATGATCAAATAAATAATATTCAAGTAAGTGGACAACACTAAATCATAAACTTTGATAATAGGAAATAAGAGAAAGGAAAACCCTTTTCTTAACTAAAGATTTACCCATAAGAGTTATTCAATTTGAATGTACCTAATCAGTTTTAACCGCCAACATAATCTTCATGTCTGGATTAAACCATAATTTTGGCTAAGGATAAGTCAAAATAATTTACAGAAACTCTAGAAAATATTCAATTTTAAAGAAAACTCATGTTGGAAATATTTCAGTCAAAAAATGACTTTTCACATTTCCTTTTTTTATCATATGTGACCACAGGTATTTGAAAACTGCTCATGCATTGCAGAGAACTCTGGTCATCAAAAGGCAACAATGGGAGCATGTGTCATTGGTAGTTCAGCTTCTTGCCAGTTTGGATGGATATTTTTTCAAGTAATGTTAATTTTAGTTCAAGTTTCAATTTCATCTGCTGCTGTTGGAAAGCTTTTACTGTGCCTAAGGTAAGTACAAGATATCTAAAAAAAAGCATTGTCATTAAGAATGCACCTATTGATGTAGTTGTTGAATGATCCCCAATGACTATATAGAATTGAGTACATAATATATTTCATATGTAATTCCTCTTCTTTATTCTCTTATTTTCTTCTTTAGTTCTTCATACTTCCTACCTGCCTTCATGCCATCTAAAAAGCCTATTCTACTCCTTCATCTCCCTAACATTCTCTCTCCTATTACAAATTCCAAATCTCCATACCTCTCAGTACTTCCTTCAGATTTCACGCACTAACTTCCTCTCTTCTTCCACCATATTTTCAACTTGGATAGTTGGCCATTCTCTGTTGAAATCATTAAGAGGGAAACAGGAATAGCAAAAATTTATACCCATGTTCTTTTTGACTCAGAAACTTTCAAAGGGTTCTTCATTAATTCTGTGAACAGCATTCTGTCAAGTATCATTAGTTCAAGCTGCAGTGCTGTGATGCTATGCAATAAGAGTCTTGTCATTCCTATTAAATTTCAGTGGAGTTGGGTAACAACAAGGAACATAATCAATGTAATAAAAACTTTTAAGTTTCTGCAAATCCAGACATCAATGGACTCTCAAATTATGTAATCAAGTCAGTTGTCTATTAAATTATCCATTCTCTTTCTATTATAATTAATGCTTGCTTTCATTCAGGAAACTTTCCAGACTCAATAAAATTCTTCAAGATAATTCCAGTGTTTAATTTCAATTTACTGAAGGGTACACAGAGGGAAAGAATTACAAAGGAATGAAACTTGTGGTGAACATGGAGACTTTATGAAGCATAGACATTGTAGAATAATGAATAAAAACATCACGGCATTCCAAGTTTTTAACTTAGATAAATCCCCTCTATAAGCCATATGAGTTTATTTGAATGAAACTTGTGAAATATTACTTGTTATTCATTACCGAGAAAGGCCAAGGATGAATTATGATTTGCAGGAAAAATGTAAATGCAAGGTTCAATGAAGAAAGATTGGCAGGGAAATGAATAGCTGCTACAACCAACCCTCAAATTGATCATCCACAATGATGAACCAATTAGGGATGATGTTAAAATGTTTCTTCCCCTCTAGGTAAAAACCCACCATTGTGAAGATTTCTAGGGATCCTTGAATATAGGCTAATAATCTAAAATAGAATGTCAGCAGTAGAAAGGACTTTATAATCTTCAGATAAAATATCACCATATGGGCAGTACAAAAATTACATCATGTGACCACTAGTGGAAAAAATAAAGCGGCAATATTACATTTCCTGATGCAAGAATGTGTTAAGAAACTTAAAACATGCTCTGTAAATGCATTTTTGGTACACATCATTCTTTCTGTTATTTTTAAAATTTCATATCACCCTTAAGAAAGAAATGTGTGCCTACACAAAGTTTTTAAGTTATTAAGTGAAGTTTTATCCATGCCTTCCAAACACTACCTAGTATTGTATATTGACAGATACCTGCAGTCTCATTTTATAATCAAAGAAGGTTCCATTACTTCTACATATCTTGATACAGTTATTTTTATGCCTGCAGAGTTAATGTAAAATGAAATATATTAATTTTTCATATTGTTTTCAGATTCGGTATTGTTTATGGACATTCAAATGTTGTGATCATAATGAAAGAGCAATACCAAAACTAAAAGGAACTTGCCAAAAGTTTCTCATCATACTAATTTATACCATTCCACTGCAGGTGTGTTTTACCTCAAGACAAACCAATGGTTTTTGGGCTAGAAATGGCAGTGACATCGTTTTTCACATTTGTACCATTTAAAATCATTTACATAGGTTTGCAAGGTATTTATTTAATATATATATTTCCTGAGCCCCTCAATGAAGTTAATATGTTATTTTACTTAAAATCTTCTGCACACCTCATGGAATGTACCTGCTTTTTTGTAGTTTTTGACTGCTGAAGCTTGTATTCTTTTATTCGAATGATCTTTGAAATTTGGCCTTTAAATTTCATTATTTTCTAGTACTCTTAATTATTTTTTGGGTAAATTTAATTAAGGGTATCTGTTTCGTAGTTACTTTATCTGCATCCTTACTATTGTAATGAAGCAACTCAAATGGATGAATTAATTTTTATAATTACAACAATTATCTTAATAAGGACCACTAACTCAGAAAATGAAGTTCATCTCATTGAAAACTAAATTCTATGCTTCACTGTGCTAGGGATTGAGAAAAAATTCCATCTGCTAACAAAGAGAATCTAAATTAAATCAAGCCAAAGCACAGCACTTCTGGTTGCTCAGTAATGTTTGGAGGCTGAATGTCCTATTTTTTAATGTATACAGGCTACTTGCCTCTCAGCATCTCACGGCATTGCCAAAAAATGATTTTTGATAACCATGTGCTTGTCTAATTGAATTTTAAATTATGCATATGTGCCATCAATTCATATTACCAATATTGACTTAGTTGATCAATTTATGCAATAAGTATATGTGACTGTATTTGAAACCCCGGAAAAATATTTACTCATCAATTTTCAAATATTTCCCATCAGATATAGCTTGTATGAGTTGGACAGAAGCAGGCACGTGCCAAATGCATCACTCAAAAACCCTTGCTTTATCAGTAAGCATTTTCACTGCATGTGAGTATATGAATTTTACACAAAGATAACATTGAGAGATGATTTTGGAATATGCTATGCTTTTACTTTTAATAAACAGTTGCATAAAAATTAATATTTAACATAAACACTAATCCTAACATTATCTATTGGTTGCAAATACATGAAGCAAAATAATTATTTATTATAATTTACAGACTTTAGACATAAGGATACTTTAATGCTATTATCTTAATGCTTAATTAAAAAGTAATAAAATAAGAGGAACAATGACTTATATAATACTCATTCTTTACAGGTTTGTTCCTAATTTCTGGTGTTTTCATGGTTTGGGTAGCAATAATTGCACGAGGTTTAGAATTATATGAGAATTATGAGGAAGATGAAAACTATGAAGATGCAGGAAATGATGAAATTAACCATGATGATACATTAAGAGAGCGACGGTTTGGGACACCTTGGCCTGGCAGAAAAAAAATGAATAGATACAAGGAGAGTGACATTCATCAGCCTGGAGTGATTCCTATGATAATCTCTCATGCTCCACCAAGTAGTGCAATGGAAGTTAGCTCAGTAAATTTAGACTCAACTTCAAAAAGACAAGATGATATTACTGATTTATGAGAAAAACCTACTACAGAAAATTGATATCTGATGAAAAAGAAACAAATACTTTTCTCAAAGAGTGAAACAAATTTCTCCTGAATTAGTAGTATAATCTTTTATCTAAGTTTAGTAGAGATTAAAGGCCATTGCATTTTGAATGAAAAATAGATTGTCAAGATAAAAACACTGAAATTTTCTAAATGTTTATTCATGCAGAAATGAATGTATTAATTGTTTAAATAAAAAATGTAAGTTTTTAATTTTTTTTCGGTAGTTAGAACTTTATTTTAAAGATGTTCATAACTTGTGATCCATGCATTTATTTTAAGTTTCTACATCTTTTCAATTTTCCAAAACACTACTCATACAAGGAATATTTGCCTTCTGATACCAGTAGAATTATATGTTCCTATGGACTCATTCAGGCTTGAGACTTCCAGGACATAAAAAAGTCAGCTTCTCCAAAAGCTTGTCTCAATAAATTGTAAAACATCAATGCATTGTCTTCATGAGTGAGGACCTATGCACTACTTTCCTCATTTTAGGCAAGATACCATGTCTTCAACAATGAGATTTATGCATCACTTGATAGGGCAATGTCAAAATGAAGTCCATACACTACCCTATTTGTCACTCAATTATGAGCACCCCTGGATAGAACTTTTCTCTTTCATGTGCTTTTGGTCTTCTAGTGGTACACCCTTAATAGCTTATTGTTATCAAGCTGAAATATATCATCCACAATTTTTATGTCAATAAATGAATTAAAATATCTCTTTTAGCATGATACATCCATGATCATTACTATCCATATTCTTAGGGAGACCATAGGCAAGTCCAGCTGTCAATAACTTTCCAGTTTTTTGCCAAGAAAAAATCAAAGGACTTCTTACTAAAATTTACATAGAGCAGTTTATTCTAGGAATAAAACAACTCAGTGAAAAGTGGCAACTGTCAATTTTAATTTCTAAAGAAAAGATTATTCATAGTAACGGATACAGTTAAGTAGAAGGGAGAGCATTTCATCACTTGTGAAAATGCATGGCTTCTTAAGGAAACATTTGGGGCAACCTCAACTCCCTATTGATCCAAGGTGCATTCATTTATACTCGATTGTAAAAGAAAAAGTTATCCCAAATTCCTTGTGCATGGCTCAAAAAAATGTTGTAAGTAACACATACCTGGTAAATTGGGCAACCAATAAATACTGTAATAGAATAACATTGGAATATTTCATGCTGATTTCAGGAATCAGTTTCCATGATTTTTTAAGAGCAAATATTTAAGCACCGTGAAAAAAATATAAGGCCTATCCGATTCCTATACATTTAGAGACCTTACAAAATAATAGATGACTGACTGTTTCATAACATTTTTCTGAATACCTGTAAGCAGGTACATACATATTCAAAAATAAAGTACTGCAGCAGCAAAGTTTTAAAGTTTAAAATTTAATTTTATATACAATAGAAACCTTTCCTTAATATGAAATGTTTTTATGTGAATAAAAGTGTTGCAATTGCTATTTCTGTGTTTAGTACACTATTTTTTACCCCTAAAAAGCAATTCACTATTGAAGTTGTGACTTTAAGCCACACCCCCAAAGCCGGCAGATGACATCTTAGCACAAATTGATATCATTAATACCTATTTTGACAACTAGTCTCCATGGTTGAACATTGAGATTCAACTTTTATCTGAATATGCCTGTGCTGCCCACAAGGTCCATGTGGTGCTGTTGCAAGGGGTGAACTAACACCCCTTGCTGCGGCTTGAATGGTATTATGCAGATGTAGATACAAGGCTTATACATAGGTGGTGTTACTAAGACCCCCTGAGCCCAGCTTGCTGTCATATGCCTAAGCTATGAGATAAACCTGACCTAGCACATATTAGGAGCAAGTCATTTCTCATTCTGGCCAATTCACTAGCATCAAAGTTCATACCAGCTCATGCATTCTCACTATGCATTTACTGCTATCCCACCATCATAGTGGCAACAATGTGTGCCACTTTTCCTTCATGAAAAAACCATCTTGTTTATCTTGAATGCTATAAAAGTTGCCATTGTTTCTGTGAGTAAATATAACTGAGAGAATCTGCAATCAAATCAATGTAAATTTTATTAATGGAGAAATAGAGCTAATTCCATTGCAGATACAAAGTAAGCAAATTGCAGAGATTGAGTTGAAACATATATTTTAAATTAATTATCCAAATTAAATCATATAGTAGTATATCAGTGGCTACAATCAATTAATGATTTATTTTAGAGAGGTAAACAAACAATATACCAATTTGCTAGTGGACTCATAAGTTATAAGTGGCTGAATGAAATTGAAATTCAGTTTATTGAGGAGGCAAAGAGCAGATGCTTGTGTTCAGCTTCTGAGTACCTTCGTGAGTCTACCATTTCCCCTTAGCCCACATGCCACTGAAATTAGCTCTCTAAAATTCCACTCCAATAATTTGAAAATAAGAAATCTAGTTGTGATAAGTAATGGAGAAAAATTGTTATGGACCTTCTAAAATCTACCTTTATTGGGCTACCAAAGATGTATGGTGAGGCATACGACATAAATAATATTTTATTCAGTTTATAAGCTTAAATTTAAAATTGACTATAATTGCAACAATGTACATAGATGGCATTTATAATCTCATTCCTCAACATACTGAAGTTGCTAACCAAGTTAAAGCTCTTGGCTGTCTCAACAATGAATATCTGAACTGGCTATACTGCGAATGTCTTATCAACAGCAACAATAAAATCTTGAGAATTACAACAGAATGAACTTTTCTATTTTTTCTTAAAAACAGCTTCTGTTAAAACATATTCTGTAAATCTATTTCTTTCATAAAAATCCTTCAATTTCATAGTACATTGTGTAAGCATCAGTATTATTATTATTTTCACTTTAGTAATATCATTTTTCAGTTTTCTACTTAAATAATTATTGAATTTTTACTATCCCCTCAATTACATGCATCAAAAGTCTAAATATTTGTAATTATAGGAAAGAGTCATTATAAAATTGATCCCAAATACTTATTTCAGATCTTTTTATCTTCCCATAAGAAGCAGGGAACAAAAATGGTAGCCATAATACTCAACAACTAGAAAAAAGTATCCACATGCTGACAGGACATACTGTACTTCCACTATCCAACAAAAGGTCCTATCAGTCCTCATAAATTTATAAGTTATCATCAAGCATTAGCAATTTGCATGTATGTAATGTCTGTCACTCATGTTTCAGCCAATAGGAGAGCATTTCCATAGTGGGAGGAAGTATATTGAAACTTCGCAGGCTTAATTTAGTTTTTATAGTATATCAATGAATGTCAGAGAATTCTTGAGCATTAAGTACCAAATATTTTGATAAATAGAGGTATTAAACTCAAATGATGAGATTCAGTAACATACGCTATTCCCTGGTTCCTTCAATGTCATTGATCTAATAGACTTAATAGAGAGTAAGTAAGAAGATCTCTCAGAAGACAAAAGACAAGATTATTCTATGGACAAAGTCTCGTGAAGTTATTTTTAGTGACAGTCATTACATACTTCATTGCTGTCATGACTAAAAAGCCTGAAGAAGTACCAGTGAAACTTAATAGGCCATTGGTGCAATAGTCATGAATACCATATACATTAGATATTCATTGAAGTTACTGGCAATTTCACAATATCTTCACGATGGCATCACCCTTCTAATCTTTTGGACAGACTTTTCAATTTCAAATTAGAAGAAGATAAAAACCATCTACAGCACATTAAGGAAGATACAAAGTTTTTACTGTATTTTCTCCTCCAAAAATGAAAAGAATCACAATTACTTATGATAAAAATTTATTTTATATTAAATAAATGAATGAGGAATGAAAAATGATGAAATTATTAGCAAATACCTTGCACATTATATTGCCTGTAAAGAGGGAATATATTCATTTCATTCTTCTTCTTCAGTGCAAATGGCACAAAAAATACTAGGCAGTATGTGTTTCTATGTTCAACCATTTATAGAGTTTTACAATTAAATCAGAATCACAAAATAATAAACAATACATTGTGGTGCATAAGACAAACTATAACTCGGAAAATAGATCCCAAAAGTATGGTTTCTATTAAATATTAGGTATATACAATTTAGTTAGTGTCATACTTTACAAATTACTCATATCCAATTAAACCATGAATGTTCACATTATATACATCAGGTTATCATTCTGAATGTGAATCTGCAGTATTATTAGTAACTATTTATATCATTCAAAATACATATTAGGTTCTACTAATATACATTATAGAATGTATTTGTAAAAGCAACTGTCTATAGAAAGGTATATATTAATTACGCTCATTAGAGTTGAAATAGGTACAATTAGGATACCAAATTTAATTATGCTACCAAAAAGAAGGTATGTTTTTCCACTGAGTATATAAATTTTTCATTATTATTTTTGATAATCTTCAGCTTGATTGCTCATGATTATCTAGTGCCAAATCTATATTCAAAGTTGAGTAGCAGGTCAACTGAATGAAGATTAGATAAAAAACATTCATTTTTGACATTGAAAAACAAGGTCAACATAAAAACCTCCATACCCTGGTGGTTGCCATGCTTATCATTGAATCTTATGCCACACATATAAACAGTTTATTTTTGATTTGACATTATTTTTTGCAAATCTATATATAGCAGTCTATAGATTGAGACCATTTACATAAAAGATGTAATTCAAGCTAATAGTTAAAAGATGACAAAAATACATTCATTTTTCTTATGTACAGCAAAATATTTCATGTCACAAGTAATTAAACCCCTTTGGTCATAGAGCAAATATATGTATAGTGCATAACATTTTTAATCCATCACACATGAGTGAGAACCACTGCTTAGACAAAACAACAACAAATAACACTTTTCATCACTCCCAAATGGCCCATTTTTAGTTGGCTGGGGCACATAGTGGGAACACCCACCTTCTTCATATTACAACATCTTTTTCTTGGTCAATTTTATTAAAAAATTTAGAAGGATAAAAATTTGTTGGGCTATGTGTATATAAATTTGATTCCACAATATATGTGCACTCAATTTATCCACTATTTAGTTAATTAATCCTTAAGATGATCAAAAAAGATAAATGGACCAAAGAAAAGTTGATTCCATATATGAAATATCCTAAAAAATTCCCTTCACAAATGCCCAGCTATTTATTCATTCCTATCAGACCATACTAATTTAAATACCCACTTACTTCTATCCAAGAGCATTTAACTTCCTGTACATATCATAAACCATTGGTGAGCAGACATCAAAAGGCACATATGCCATCATATCACAAAGAACTCTTTTCCCTGAAAATCATGTGAATTTGTTATGAGTAGCACTGGAGATGCAAACCCAAGATTTTGCTTATCATGATCAACCCTCAAATAGGGCCTTAAGGTCATTTAAGCTGGTAAATATTTTATCTACAAATCTATCAGAATCTGTAAGATCTGATGAGTGCTTGGAGGAAACATGGAAAAAGATGGAATGATCAGATGGCAACATGTAAGATACACCATAGCCATCATCTGAAACAGGTCCAAAACCTCCGCCAGGGCTAACCTGAAAGGAAAAAATTGATAGCTAAAATATTACTAACCCTACCCCATTGATGATATTATTATATGATATATTATTAATATTATTAAATATTATAGTGAAAATTAAATAATAGAAAAATGGGTCAAGTTAATGAACGTATATGTGAATGTTAATTTCTCATATTTCTTAATTTGATTCTTTCAAATGAATTCATCCAAATTAAATCCTAACATGAGGGGCATAAATAATGATATTAGAAAATTTTCATTTCCCAGCAAAAAAATCATTGATTTGAGTGGTTTACCTACCAAACTATTCAAGCTATTCATAAAAAATGTACATAAACATTTTTAAGAAGAGGTGCAAAAATTTTCGGAGATAATTGTAAGTATGAATAAAAAAGAATGTGCATGAAATTAATATCACCACCAGGGAAACTGCAAACTTGAAATAATTTACTTTAATAATAATAATTACAATAGATAAAATGTTTAATATCTACACAATGAAATTTGGTTCTTTACAAATGCTAGCATCATTTATGAAATAGGTAGGTACTTAATAACAGTTTAAAAATTGTTGAATTACAAGCTTGTAGCTCTTGATATTTTTGTGATTTCAAAGGATTTTAAGCTTCTATCACAGCTTTAAAAACACTTATGAATCCAGTAGATTTTTCTTTATTACATATTTATGTATATTAATTTGAAGGAATTAAAGTGCATGCATATAATAATGTCATTAATCATCATCAGTTTTGAAGTAAAATTGTGTACATACTTATCAGAATGACCTAATGGCTCTCATTTTTTTCAATAGTACTTTAGTATATTTACCTTATCCCTAAATGGTTCAAGGTTGCAATCTGGAATTTGAATGAGTTGCTGATGCGGCTGCTGACTTGTTGATAGTGTCCATGGCTGACTTAAAACTTCTTCAAGGAACTTACATTTCTGAATTTGCAGTTGAAATAAAATCATGTTACATTATTTCCATGCATTTAATCAAACAACCGGCACATTTGGACTTGAAAACCAAATAACCCACAAAAGGTAGGTATATGAAGCCTCCTTAAGACATTCATGAGTGGCTTGATCATTCTTCTTTTATATTCAAAATTTAAAAAATGTAACACTTCATCATTTGAAAATCATGTAGATACCAACCTAGTCATGTCAAATTGCATTCAATTGGAAATGTTTGGAATCTTAATTGTGCAAAAAACTCTTTGAAGTCACTATTTACTAAAATATAAAAATAATTGGCAATTTATGCATATAAATGGTGTCAGTAAGGAACTCAATAATTTCACACTTAATGGGGAAAAATAAATATATTATATATTGTACCTTGTGTGCACGTATGTAATGTATCGCTTCACATGGCCTAAACCTAAACTCATGGCCTAAACCTCTTCCACTGAAAAAAGATCATAGGACCAGTAATTTCATTAGCTTCCTTTTCATCCAATTAACCTTTTTAATCCTTCTCCACCATCTCATCTCAAAATTCTCCAATCTATGCTTATTTTCTTACTTTAATTACTATGTTTCTGTGTTGTACAAAGCCATGCTTCATATAAAAAATTTGACTAATCTTTTCTTAACATTCTCATTCAATGTCCCAGCCATCAACTCCCCCCTCTGTGTGAAAGTTTCTTAGCTTAATACAACTCTTCCTCTGATGTCCCTACTACTTTGACCAACTTGATCCAAAATATTTCCAAGATACTTAACTATTCTACCTGCTCTAGTTAATGTTTTACTAAGCCTTCCTCCTTCTCAAAAACCTCAAAACCATTGTTTTGTTTATCATAATTTTCATCCCATACTCATTACAGTGGTTATTTAATGTAATCAGCAATCATTGTAACCCCTTGGCTGACTGGCTGACTAAAGAGTTATCATCCGCAAACCTAACTGATTTTATAAATTCCCCTCAGACTTTCATTCCCAACTTCTGTTCCTCTGTACCTCTTACTATTTCCTCCACATAGACATTGAAAAGCACCGGAGGATAATGGACTAAAATCACCCAACACTTGCACCTAAGCAGTTTGTCATAATTACAGGTTGTGGATAAGTCCTTTTCTCTCTAATCAACTCCTAACTTCTGTAAGACATTCATTGATTTTACCCAATTAACTCTATCAAAAAACTTCTCAAAATCTATGAAACAAACGAACACATCCTGATTGCACTTCATGTTCCTTTCTATTAGTGACCACATTACTGCTATGGCACCATGCATACCTCTCCCCTTCCTGAACTCAAACTGATCCTCCCCTAACTAAGCATATGTCTCCTTCTTCATTCTCTTATTGACAGTCCTAAGTATCATCTTAGTTGCATGCAAAATCAAATTGATAGAGCAAAGTTCTTACATGCAGCTGCTTTTCCCTTTTTTGGGAATGGAACTAACACTTATTTGATGAAATCTTCCAGCCAAATTTCTCCCTCATAAATGACAAAAATCAGCTCATATAAACTCTTCCCTTCCATGTTTCCTGAACCCTTAAGCAGAACCACAGGGATATTAATATATATCCCTACGGTGTTATTTTATTTCAACTCCCTCAATACACTATCTCTCCATTAAGTATTCCTGAACCTTAGCTATTACCATTTTTGTCATATCCTCTTTCTATGCCGAACTTGTTAGCCTAATATATTTAAGATACAGATCTTTTATGTATTTTTACCATCTCTTTAAAATCTATCTGGGTGTGATTAATCATTTTCTTGCCATATCTCTAAAAATGGACACAGTTTTTCTCTTCTTACTTCCTGATAGTTGTATACATAAAAGAGGGGTTTAGGAAGTTTTCAAGGTATCTAAATATGTTTTATAAATGTATGAATTACACAAAAAAATCTTCATGAACTACCATTCCAAGACCTGTATTGTTTACTCAGTGAAATTAATAAGTGAAATCCTAGTCATAAAGGTTGATGAAATTTTGTATTTATTTGAGAGAAATTTTTTTCAAAGCAATATTCTAACTGATAAAAGGGGCCTTTGATTTTGGCTAAATGGGCAAATTAAATTTTAGAGATTTTATTATTGGCTTTTTAAATCCCTCAAAAAATGTTCTAACTAATAGACTAGAAGCATGAGAACTTTAATGGGTAGGTCATATTACAGAAGTACCTATGCACTGTCTTGCACAAGCTTCATACTTGATATACTCATTGCATAGAGCTATGAAACTTGAGAAGCAACTAACATGGAGAAGTCATATCAAAAGAATTGCAATTTATAGTTAGAGTGAATTTCCATAATTTCAGTTCCTCATTTTTCCAGTATGTTAAGAGTTTTCTATATATTTCAACTCAGGTAGTGCAAAGTTCATACTGAATGCAGTAGTGCATTAACTAATTAATTCATTGTGCATTAACTAATTAAAGCTCATAGTTAATGCACTACTGCATTCAGTATGAACTTTGAAGTCATCATAATTTTTTAAGCAGGTATGCTTAAGAATCATTAGCAATTTTAATACTCACATATCCCATTCCCCTGCAGCATACATATAAGGCAAATAAATGCCTGTCAATGCCTTGCCCAGTCATAGCTTGTCGATATAACTCCTGATGCTTGTTAGATGCCTTGCGGAAAAGTTTTATCTTTTCCTCTCGAGGTATGCTGTCATCAGACATTGACCTAGTAAAATAAATTTTATGCATGAATAAAATTAACTTGTGTGAAGTGCATCAAGAGAAATGTGTGCGTGTATACATAAAAACCATTAACACAATTCTCAACCAGAGGGTCATTTTGGTAGGCGATGGATTTTTAGAGTTCACCCAGTACTAAGCCTAATGGCATGTGAAATTCACACATTAGAGTAAGGGGGGCAGTTTCTTTCCCCATGTGCAGAGGGGGCAGTCATAAGGAGGCAGGAAAAATGGATAAAGGGCATATTATTTGGCGGTGGGATGTTGATGACTGTAATATGGGAGAATGCTATGCAAATGAGGAAAGGGTAGGAACAGGATAGGGATGTTAGATGGGATGAAGGGAGGAAGGAAGTAGGTTGCTGGATTGTATTTTGTTATGAGTCATAAAATACTCGTATACAGAGTGTGCCCAGAGAGGCTTGCCCAGGAATCAAACCTGGGCCCTCTAGTCAGCAGTCCAAGGCTACCCCTGGACTCTTATTTATTAAGAAATCTACCAGATTACTTAATAATAATTATATATATACAGTATATATATTATATATATGTATATATGTATACACACACACAGTATATATTTTTTTCAAGCTTTGAATGTCTACATGGAGCACAAAGCATAACTCCATGACTGAAACAACTTTTACACCCAGATATATGTATGACAGTGTGCCTTCTGCTAACCCCAAAAACACAAATGCCTGCAATTGCACAAGAATAATTTTTCTCATGATGGTGAGCATCTCTTTTTGAGTACTCTGAATGAACACATTATAAAAAGTGTGAGATGCCTAGATTATAAGTCCTCAAATGATTACTTTTATGTTATTAGATACGATATATTGAAAGGTGGACTTTAATAGTGATATGATGGCTTCCAGAACCCTCAAAAGTACCTTCTATTGTGTTTACAACTGCTGGGATTATAAATGATGGGAATCCAGAAAAAATTAACATTACGAGTATTTCCAGTAAAAATTATAAACTAATACTTGTCTCCACTTGAGGGGGAATAAAATCTCTATAGGCTCTGACATCATCAGGCTCTGACAATGTCATGCCCTGGTGGACTTCACATTGACGCTTTTCACTTTCCACTGTTCCAAGCCCACTTGACACTGGGAGAACAGGAAATTATTCAACAAATCTAGATGATTACATGAATGACACACTTAAAGGCATATCAGGGCATATTTTTCTCCCAAAGTAACATCCAGTATGGAATTCTAACCCCAACATAAGTGCTCTACACATTGGCAGGATGAAGTACCACAACCATGCCACAAAAACACATCCTATCTTAAATTCTAGAAGTTTTGGCTCCCACCTTATCTTATACAAAGCCAGTTTCAGCTACCTACCAACATACTATGCTACATATTAATGTTAAGTTAAAGAAATGAGCCTACCTGACAAAGGTAGCAACTTCCATTGTACATGAGCGAACAGTTTCTGTACGACCACAAAGAAATAGACGTGTCATACTCGCTTCATAGGTCAGGGCAAATTTCTGCCTACTTCCTGAATCTCTAAAGTATGCAAGCTGCAAAGCCAGCTGTATAAATGCATCTGGGCTTACTCCAAAATTCTTCATTACACCCTTCCCCCAGGCTGAATGTTCTTTCACAACCAAGTGAATATCTGCATCATTCTGAAAAAAAAAAGAATTTTCATTTTTACATGATCAAATATTTTAACATAAGAATGATTCTCATAAAAATGCACACATTCAGAGATATATAAATCCATTCTTTGTTACCAAAGGAACAATTTTTTTATCATGTAGTGTAAATATGCAGATGATTATCAGAGCCACTGAATAACCACTTTGTTACCCTGACTGAGATTCTAGTAATTTTAAAAAAATAAAATTCCTCAATACTAATTACGGGGTCATTGTGTATGTGAAAGTCTATGTGTAACACCCTGGAAAAGTTAAAATTGTTAAAAGTTTAACAGAGTTCCATCCTAGGTCTCCAAGTGGATGTCATCAAAGTTCACAGAGATTCTCACCTTTAAAGAAAAATCATAGGCTTGGCTCACACTTTTCTGAATATCCACTGAAACCTCCCATAATAGCCAAGTAGGCTGTTTGCATTTTCCTTGCTGGAAAGGCCTCTGTGGTGGAATGCAATGTCCTTTCTCAGTGTAGAGTCGATCAGTTACTCTGAAAAAAATAATGATTGCTAAGTAATCATCATTAGGTGGATTGCTTAAATAAGTCAATATTTAACCCTTACTCTTTAGTCATAGCATATTCCCACATATGTCCTATTATTGGTGCATCTGCCATGGTATGCTCAGCATTTACTCCACATTGGCCATTACCAAACACTACAAGGTTGAAACATTTGTCAAACCACAAGGAAGAACCATCTCCATGAAGTAACCAAGATGCCTTCTCAGAAAACGGCGGAGGTGATTCCTCAGTCAGGACTATCTGTAAAAGTAATAATTTCACTTGTTAAACAAAGTAATTAACCTGAAAGTTTGTTTGTTTGAGGGAGGGTGATGATCATCTGGTTCTAGCCCTATCGTGGATGGATTTCTCATATTCAAAACAATGAGCTATTTTCTTTCCATTGTCCCTTGCCGAGGTATCCCAAAAGGTTCTAGGACTTGGAAAATCATACAGTTATTGATACTCAGAGGTATCACTTGTATGCACATGGAATGAGAACAATATAAAAAGCATCCAGCAACCATAGGCTATACTTCAGAGTCTTTGAGAAAGGCAGATATTTGTGCACTGCATACAGATTGTCATAAAATAACATAATTTATGCCTACCTTTTTCATAAATTGCCAGGGCATATATACTGACAAACAAAAGGTAATTAATAAAAAAAATATAATTTCATTCATCAAAGACTACATACAATGAATAATAAAGTTTACATATTCCAATTAGTAATTTTAAACAGTCATATTTCTTTATGGTACTTCTGGAAGAGAATGCAAACCTTGACATGGACGTTCCTAACATTTTGGAAGTTAGGTACTTCAATACATATTAAAAATTATGGAGAATGTTAACTTCTCATTAGCAAAATCATGACACATGAGTTCCTTCCATAATTCCACCATAAGAAAAAAGGATGCATGGTGTCAAGTTTCTCCACATTGGTTGTTTTAGATGGCAACAGTTTTAACACCAATCCAGCCAGTATCTTCTGGTTGAAGAACACTTCAATTAAACCAAAAGATGCCAGCTGGGATACTGGAAACACTACAGTCAACAAAAATCAAAATCCCAGTAAAATCTGTGCAGTCTCTACACTCAGCATGACATAGGATTCTTTCCAAAAATTCATATGGGAAGGTTTAGTCAACCTAAGAACTCTTCTAAAGAAATACATATAACCATTTTTCAATATTTTTTCAGATCCCTAGCTCACCACAATGTGATGAGGATCAATTTACAAGCATAGGACTGTTTTTTCTTTTGGGAAGAAATAAAATACAATTAAATTTGTTGTTTATTTTTTAAGCACTAATATTAAATATAGCATGATTTGAGGAATTGCCCATATCACATCCATCAACCTCAAAATATAAAAGTTTTGCATGAAAATGAAATGAACGGGCAGGAATTTTGTAATTTATCCATATCTCCCTGTAAAATCTGATGTCTTATTTTAATACATTCAACTTGAAAAATTCAACAGTGCTATTCTTATGATAAGAGCATTGCACTTAGAGCATTTTCTCCTGAAAGAGAAGTCCTAAGTTGAAGGCACAAATCCCTCTCTGTGAGATATGAAAAATAACAGTTTTATTCTCTTACAGAAACTTGTTTGATCATGGTTATAAAAGCATAACTACATTTCTCTTCCAAAATTCTATCCAAATCATCAACCTGTCATAGTGCTGTCACCAATATGAATTTTTTTAGAAAATATTGCTGATAATTATGTATTTTAAATTAAGTAGTACAATAATCAAGCTAGAGGCACAAGCATGGTAGAAAGTGTGAGTATGACTACTTTGTGGCATCTATATTTGCAAGTAGTATACCCTTCCTGGCAACTAAAGTATATTGCATGGGGTGCAAACTTCAATTGAAAAGGAATATAAGGAGATGGACCCAATTTCAGTTGTTGCTATTACAAACTGGAAATAATGAGTCTCTAAATCAATTGACTCTTGCATTTATTTCTCTAATATCATATTTTTGATCTGCTTCCGGGAAATACTGTCATGTAGGTTAGCTTGTTGGATGACAGTTTCACCCCCAGTCCTGGAGGCATCTTCAGGTCGAAGTGATCTTCATTGCAATTTGGCCACTATACATAGGAGACGCTGGCTGGCCCAGAACACTCAGATTGGCTGTTTCTTGGTGGCAAGGTGGTTTTAACCTTTTTCAACCTTTACAGGGGAATTACCCTTTGACAATGATTCCCGGAAGCAGCATGGAACCTTTGTCAGATAAACATCACAGAAACCTTAATATTAATATTTATTGATATATTTAGCAAATATAAAATGGGCAAAAATTAGTGATTGAACTTCAAGAGCAAAGCCGTAATTCACCCTATTTTTTCACACCATATAGTTAAAATTTTGTGCTATATATTATTTTTGTAATAAATCTTATAAAATTGTGCCACCCTATGTCGAATCTCCTCAATGCCGTGAAAAAATTCTTCTTAGATGGATTTCATTTAGTGGATGTGTACATTGACGTTTAGTAAGTGGATCATCCTTTGAGAAATGTAATACATATTACAAACTTATCAAATTTTTGGTAGGATGAATTAAAAATTTGAGTTTCCAATAGGAAAAAGCTAACCAGAAAGCATTACACAAATTTTACCACAGATTGTGGTAAAAAAATAAAAACTTTTTAATAACACTTCACATCACACAACACATGACTAACATGGAAAATGACTACTTTTTTGATAATGTGTTATCGAAGACTAAAAAATGTTCTTGTTGACTAAGTAATGGTCCTATACCAGTTATTTTATATTAGAGTGGAATACCATGCATCCAAAATCTATCGATGACCCGTTAAAACTTCAAAACTACCTGAAAGGTTTGTCCCATGAAAAAAGTATCAATCTCTCCCTTACAACAGATGTAAAGCTAAAAAAAATTGTTTTGCACTTCTTTGTCTTTTATGTATTAGGGTTGAAAGATTGAAGTATGAATAATCACCATAAATGCTGCTTTTTCAATGGTTTGAAGTGTTTCCAAGTTCAGACCAGAGGAAAAGTGTTGCTTCTGAATCTTGGCCCACTCTGCCCTTGGAAGAGCTGTGAGAGCTGGCATCCGTCGCCACTCTACACAAACTGAATCTGGAAATACAAGAGTTTTAGAAAATAATTATTAAATATCTTTATTATTATAGATCCACTTGAAATGTAGTTCCTTTAATATTTCCATCAATGTTGCAGTAATGCAGATTCAAAATAGGCATTCTGCATCAGCATTTCTCAAATTGTTGTGACTGACAATTGCTTCCCCGAGGCCCGAGGGTAAACAAATTATGAAGTAATGAAACTTTAACTACTATATTCCATGTTTAAATGGCAATTTTAAAACAAGAAATATCATTCTTTTTAAAAGAACCTGAAATAAGACTCAAAACTGTCTTTCTCGGTAGCTTGATTCTAGGACTGGTGACTGAAAGCATTATTTCATTAAACATGAATTTGAAATGAACTGTATGAAATGGTTCCATATGTTACTCTAAGAAAATGCAATAGTAATGAAACTAGATAAAAACCTTTAAAAATTACCATGGACAGGCTTAGATAGAGAGAGAAATAGATGGTGATAGTATATCTTCATTGTTATCAGCCTATAATTAACTTGGCAAATGTATTGTAATAAATACAGAGTAAATTAAATCTCCTAGATTGAGTAAAATAATATGCTAAACTAACCTGAAACATTTTTCCCTTAATTTTTCCACAGCCTCATTCACTGGTTAAAGATATGTAATTAGATTTCACTAGAAAGTAGTAGCTAGCTCCTTAACAGAGTATAAGTCAATATTTCACAACTTATTCTCTATGCTAGATTATACAATAAAGATTGAATTGTATATTTTTAAACATTAAACTATTGATTTATACTGTTCCAGGAAACACATTTATTACTCTGGCCAACATGATAAAAATCGGTGAACAGAAGTGTGGGAAAATCTTCAAAAGATCTACAATCACAAGCTTATCACAAGATGTTTGAGTTTTTTGAGAAAACCATTTAGAAAACTCTTGTGGAAGAATATTTGCATGATATTCCTTCACTCATACAGAAACTGGATACCATTAATGCAGGGATGGATTTGCTGTGATAATAATATTGAATAGGCTAGGAAATGAGTTCAATCCAATGACCATGGCAAAGGAAAGTACAGGCATAGAACTCAGAAGTGATAATGCACGATCAAATAGAGCAATATGGCAGACAGGAGGTTTGGAGGATGCAAGGAATGAGACTACTTCCATGTCAAAGCCTAAGGGCAAGAAATTTTACCCCAAACGTATAGTTTGTTTTGAGAACAAGGAAGGACATTAGTCATTCCAGTCACCCAAAAAGCATTATAAAGAGCAAGGAAGCACATGTAAATTGAGTAAAGAGACTGAACAGCATGCAAAGAAGGCATGAGTTCTACTCTCTGACTTGTCAACATATACAACAAGCAGGGGAGATTGGATCATAGAATCTGAATTCACAGTACACATAGAAAAGAGAAAAAACTGGATGGAAAAGCAAGTCCTAGTGTTTTGGAAGGTACTGTCACTAGTAGTGATAAGATTTATACAGAGGGCACAGAAGTACTATCCATAAGCTTTAATCATGATGGGGTTAACGAAGTTGAAAATGCTCTTTAAGTTGCTGAATTGAGTACCAGTCTACAATCTGTTGGTAATACAGTGGAAAATGGACTTCGCATTAGCCTTTTCAAAGAATCAATGCAAAGTGTATGATAAAGACAATTGCAGCACTGAAGGTCAAGTACAGTTTACAGGAACAAATGTGGGGGGAATATACATGCATAAGTTAGATCTATTTCTTGAGGAAGAGATAAATACAGCATCACCATTTCTTACAACAAGAGACTGTGGTACAGAAGATTGGGACATACATGCTGAAAATACATGATTATTTTAGCTGAGGGTCTCACCAGGGAAGATGAATTTCCTGGAAGTGATGAAGAACAATGTATTTCAAGCATAAAGGGAAACCATTCAAGATTCATTTTCCAGTGAAGTTCTCCTGTAACCTGGCGGTGCACTCAAATATTTATGGTCTGATGAGAGAGTAATGTTGGGGTTGAGCAAAATATACATAACCATTAACAGATGATTTCATAAGTAAGACTTCTGTTTATTTTCAGAAGCATAAAGGTAAAGCAACAACTAACTTTAGCGCTTTGAAGGCCCAGTGGAAAAATAGACAGGTGAAAAAATAAAGGCCATTCACACAAAAGATGGACAATAATATGTTAGCAAAGAGATGGAAGGGTTTCCTAAGAGGTTGTGGCATTGTGCATCAAAGCGCAGTACCTCAAACACCACAGCAGAATGGTTTAGTAGAAAGGTTTAACACCATACTTAGTAGAAAAGGCTAGATGCATGCTCCAGGATGCAGGGTTGGGCAAAAATTACTGAGCAGAAGCAGTTAGTACTGTGGTGTACTTAAAAAATTGTTTTCCAACTACAGGAAAGCAATGAGATGAATAGCACCAGATGAAGCATGGTGTAGTAAAAAAAGAGGACTTTTCCCATGTCCAAGAAAAAGTTGTTTTTGCATTCCAGACAGAAAGAAAACAAAGTGGGATGCCAAAAGTAAGGAGTATATTTTCATGGAAAACAGCAAGACCTCAATGAACTACAGATTTGTCAATCCCAAAAATCCAAAGATGGTGGTGATTACCATGGATTTGATATTGTTTGAGAAGATGATGAATCATGGCAGAACAGAATCTAATCCTTTATAATAAGACAAACCACCAACCTATATGATAGATATAGGTTGGTGGTTTGTCTTAGAAGTTGGTGGTTGTAATAGAGATGAAGAGTAGAAAATTCTTGCTATAAAAATACTGTTAACAAAGTAAACATGCATATTTCTCTCAATAATTTTCTGTTGCTTACATACCTTTGTGCTTAGAAGAGTGCTCATCAATCCAATTAAATAGTTCTTCAAAAGCTGTTGGACTGAGTAGTTGATTGCGGGAGTCATATACATCCACACGATAATAAAGACCTCTTGAATATACAACTACATGTCGAGACTCAGAAGAGTCAAAATGAACTAATTCATCTTCATCTTCTCCAGGTCTCCTTAAAACAGAAAATGTTAATTATGAGTTCATGAGTAAATTCAATTTACAAGAATTCTTGATGACTAAATGTTTTGGCTAATTGATGAAGGAATACTGTATTGCTGTCACACTCAGAAAATTGTGTCCAAAATTTCACAATAAATCAAACCACTTTTTAAATTACAAACTAAATATTGGAGCATAAAGTGATCTTGAACCAAAGGGCATACTATATTACATTAATTTTATTGTAAAAATTTCTTCAATGCCTAATGTCATAAAAATAATTAGAATGACTCACTCAAACAGCATTCCTCTTGTAACATTTTGCATTTCAAAGGAAATAAAGTAAGGTAGCACTACCTAATTTAGAAGAAAGAACAATGGGAAAATTCTATAATACTCCAAAAGAAATGGTTTTAGACCCATGAGAATTTTGATAAATTCTATTTTGAGAATTTAACATCCTGGAAGATTGCAGATGCAGAGTGAATATCCTTTCTCCCCCAAATGTTTCTCTTAAACCATCATCCTGAGAGACACAAAAGTTTTGCCCTATGCAACGTTATTTTTGACTCCTATTATTATGGACCCCACTTACTAAATACCTGCATTATTATCAACATTGCCAAGAGCAATTGGTTGACCAGTTAATTTAATCGATGATCAAAATCCAAATAACAATGTTATCCATTCCATTTGCCAAATATAATATCAAGTAAAAGAGTTCATGCATCTGCATAGAGGATACAAAACACCAGCAAATACATTGTACTAGTAGGCAATTAAATGGTTATAGGCAACTATGCGGTGCATTATAAGAAAAAACTGAAAGCTCACCTGATTGTGGAGAATATGCGTTCATATTGTGCCATGCATAGTGGAATGGTCGACCGAAGTGAGAGAGGAGGAAGCTCTTCTCGGTCAATCATCCTTCGGAAGACAAGAAATAGGTGGGCCACAGTGGCAGCTCTGGCTTTTGGAAGGCTAGTAGGCTGCCAGTGGCTATGATCACAGCCGTAAAAGTTGGAATTGTTCGCAAGTGGAGAGCGGGCATGCAGGTACACATATTTTTCCCTGTTAAAAAAAACAATTTGTATCAGGTATTGAATTTGGAAAACGTCTTGACCAATTTACGTATTTAAAGATTAATGCGCAGAAAAAATATCCAGTACAATGCGGAGGTATTAAGTGATTTATTTATGTATTAATTTGCTTTACTTACTTCAATTATTAACCTAGTTTAAAGTCATTATTGCTTTTTACCACCTTAATTTTCTGAACAAATTTTCGAGTCACATCCCTCTTAAATTATTGCGATACACAGTAACGAAGTCCGTCTACATTTTAATGCGCATTTTCCAGGTAATTAAATCGAGATTATCCGATAAAATGAGTTAAATGAGGATTCAAGATGCAAGTCAATCTTCTTGCTACACGCTATCAGAAAGCTCGTAAGTTCCTAAAAAAACGTGCTGGGGAACATATCCAACAGCGTGGTGAGACTCGAGTGTCTACAAAAAATACGACGCGAAACCCCAAGTTACGCATCGCTGTCACGAAAGAGTGCGCTCCGTAAGAACTTCAGAAGGGAACAGAACTAAGGATTCTCATTTCGCATCTTCAGGTCCAAGTTACAAACCCTTGGAAAACCGTCATCAATACCGAAATACTTTTCATGAATAACATATCTTCCTGTGGCTACATATTAAAATGTCTCCAGCACCCACTGCTAGAAAAATCGGCACTTCCACCATTAATCTTTAGCAGTCAACTGCGTTTCATCAAAAATCAAGAATGGTTTAATTGTTTGCTTTACCAAATGGACATGTGGGTTTTATTTTCTTTATATAAACCCTGCAAGCCACCGCCAAGGTGTGTGGCAGGGGGTGATACACACCAGAATAATTTTACCCGAACATGACCCTACCGCGGTCGAACAATATTAATATGATTCCCTATCGTTCGTGGAAAAAATGGCATCTTAAATCTATCTATTCTACACTTAATCTCTCTAATTTTATTAGCATGATCTCTCCTACAGTAGTACGATGGAGGTTGCAGCGATAGAAATTAAACCAAGAGTTTTAATAAAAATATTAGAGAAAGAAAGAGAATCGCTCTAATTTAGGTAACGACAAATACATTCTTCGAAACGCCAAAACATAATCGTAATAAGAAATGACTGATTTTTATACCACCCCTTCAACAACGTAGCATTATGATTTTCGGCTGTCCATTGGCAGTTTAAAGTAGGACATAGGAAACTTGTCGAAACTATTGTCGCTATTTAAGAAAGTAAGGAAGAAAAATATAAGAACATCCTGGATATTTTATCATACTCGATATCACACTATGCAATCGAGAATATTAAGATGATGCACCTATCTATACAGTTGCAGCTAGGTGTCAGTAAGCGGTGGGAATAGCTTACAAGGTACGATAGGCGTTCTTTAATTTGTACTCTTCAGTTTACATTTAGAATTCATAACCGTTCTTGTTACTGCCACATCATTTCAGAGGCCGGTAAATTTTTCCTCATCCTACTCCTGAATAGCACATAGTATGCAGAGACTGATCGAAAAGTTATGGCACCCTACAGAATGTGGCTTCGGCACCACTGAAGTTATCGCGGAAGACAGACGCTCGTGAGAAATCATCACCTCCACCATCCTCAAAGGTAAGCAGTGTGTACTCACGTAGGCCACAAAATTGCGTTCCTTGGTCTCTAAGTGGAAAGGAGGGTGGTTTTCATCGTCTACGTTTTTATGTTCGTTTTGAGTGTTTGATAACCCCTACCCCCTCGGCGCTCTGAGCCAAGGATACATTGGTGAGTTAGTTTAGGCATCCCTGAAAACTGAGCCAGCAGTGCCCTCGTAGTGTCAGCCCCGGTTATTTTCACCTAAATGAGAATGGGACAGACTTAAATAATTACCCACAGTGGTAGAAAAGTCTGCAGCGTCGTACCTTTCAGCTCCTAAGTTCAAAGTGTGGGGAGCTTATTAATAATGCGTCCTTTATTTTACTGAATTCATAAATGCTCAATCAACATTTGTTCTGTCCCACGGGCAATATTTACGATTACTCACGTTTCCGTTGCACGCAAAGGAATACATTTCATTCTTCTGAATAATTTCCACAGCGCATGCAGAGCAGTAAATTATTAGCTCTAGATATTATCTTACTGATGCAATTTTTATCAGTCCAAACTGACCTCTCGTCAAGGCAACAAAATTGCCCGTGCAATGTGTCTGACCCAAAACTTTCGTTGAATTAGAGATATCCAAAGAGCTGAACTCTAGGTGAGCTTATAATTTTATAATCGGCCAAGGTAAAGAGAGTTTAATACCTGCGTTGGATTTGATAAGCCTCTTTACAGTCAAGAGGTGAGGAGTTTGGCGTGTATGATGGATACTATACACTCATAATATATAATGATTACGTACATATAACTACAAGCACTCGTTTGCATACGTTGTTGGTACGAAATGGAAAAGGAAAGATAAACGTGAAACTCATAAACCTTCGTGAGTTTTAAGTTAATTTTTCCTCTTCACCTCATGCATAACAACTATTTTTCAAAGCGATTATTATGTGGGCTTAATAGCGATCATTATTTCATGCATGAGTATGCATATATTTAATACATATTTTATTTATTTAAATTTCCTAAAAATTTACCGCACTAAGAGGCGAGAGTTGATGGCAGGCACATTAAGAAAATATATAAACTAGACTAGTGGAAACTTGGAGGGTAGTTTTGCATAGTTCAAAAATTTGGTTTTTGAGACAAGAGGATAAGCGTAGCTTTAGAGGTTTTTGAGGTGTGGGTTGGAGAAAGAAAGAGGAAAATAAAATTGATAAATCGAAAACAAGCGATGAAGTTCCAGACACGGCAAGGGAAGAGAGAATGTTGTAGGGAGACATTCGAAGAAGGCAGGACAAGTGGATGCAAGAAATACTGAGAGACAATGGAATCCTGAGGGCGGTAATAGAGGGGAGGATACTGGAAAAGTTTTTGGCATTTGGGATGAGATTAAAAGAAGCAAAAAATATGCACAACTGAAGAATGAGTTATTTTAATATGAGGTATGGGGTTTAAGGATATTTTATTTTATGTAAGTTATGCCTTATGAATGAATAATAACTAAAACTCTACCAAATTACCTCTAAACCCTCTCAACCTTATCGTTAAAAATGTTTACGATTAAAGAAGCCACTTACCACCAATCTGATACGTAGTTGGGTACCCACCAACTTTTTAAAACTAATAATTTTTGCAGTTTACTTCCTAGATTCATTTCGAATTCCTGGGCTTGTTCTTGCAGTCTCTTAAGTTCTTCTTCTGTGTGAAGAGGTTTCAAGCTTGCAAGGAGTTTTCCTATAATGAAGTCAAAATTTAAACATTTGCAAGATAACAACAAAGTATTTTAGCAGATAGAAAAAATAATCAACGAGAGCGTATTGGAGCTTTGATCTACACTTATAATGGCTGCAGCAATTTTTTTAACTTCTCACAGAAAGTACGATAGTTTTAAATATATTGGCCCAAAACACAAATTAACAATGTTGTAAGGCTTTATGCTCAGGCTCCAGTAAATAGGACAGTCGAAATGTTCTCAACTTAAAAGCAGTACATGTTAACTGAAAACTAAACGTAATTGAGTAAACATAGATGTTCAGAAAGTTTGTATAAATAAATGTTTTAACTAGATGAAAAAATTATGTTCGATGAAAACTTTCCTTTGTTTCAAGCAATGGCCGATGGGCATTTTTTTAGATTAGGTGAACGTCTTCCACCTACGATGAATAGCTAAATGACCACATCATTACCTTAAAGGGTCGTCGTTAAATAAATAAAATTGGTTCCCGTCACATACGATGAATAAAAAAATAACTTACTAAGGGTCTGCTTGAGTGGAGGCACTGGCAGCAAAGGCAATGACCTCTGGCAGCTGAAGAGGGACGGCTGATAACCGGACACAAAGCGAACACAAACTGCCCAAATCTTTATTTTTGTGGGCACTTTCTTGGGCGGAGCATCTGCAAGTACATGGCGTTGACAACAAGGCTATTAACAAGGCAGCATGCCTAAGAAATTACACTAATCCTTCACAAACTGCGAAAATCCGATAACAACGAATCCTAGAAAAATTAATAAGAAAAAGATGACCGACGAATATCTCAGAATTTTAAGATGAGCAGTACAATGCATTTCCTATCTTTAGCATAATAGAAAACCGTGTTCAAATCCTGCAAACAAGTATTAACTTCCATAACCAACACGCTCTAGATTATCCCCACATGAATTATTTTCCATCAAAATCAACTTCGAATTTGCATTTTCTTTACGCGATCTTACAAAGCCTAATCCCTCTCCATGGACAAAAACGAAGCGTGTTCTGATGACCCATCCCTAGTACTGTGCTGTATAGGGCAATTATAATTGTTCCTTGTTGGATCAACCCCATCAGGCAGATCGCAGAGTAGGAGCCAGAAAGGTGGTCCACGCATTCTGTTCCTTCATGAGGCAGCTGTATAGGCACCTGGCCCCAGTGGAATGGCCATTTAGGTGATGGGGTCAATCTTTTCAACGTATACGCCGAGGAAATGGTAAAAAGGTATGAGAAAAGATTGGGCGTAGGAATGAAAATAGGTGGGGAATTTATGAAATCAGATTTACGTATGACCAAGCTTTAGTTTGTTAGCCAGCCAGCCAAAGGATTACAATCATTGCTTGGTGCATTAGAACATCAGCGCATCGGATAAGAATCGATGTAAATATAACAGGGATATTGAGATTCTTGAGAATTAGAAGGCTAAGAAGTTAGAACAATTCACCTGTCAAGGCAGTGTTTTCGATGGTCAACGTACGAGGGGCTCGAGAAGAAAAATTGTGTGGAGCAAGAGGGGAGGGAGTCTATGACAAGGACCTGAGTAAGGATGTAAAGAAAAGATTAATAGAGTCTTGGTTGTTTTTATGAGCTTGTTGTCAGGAGCCAAGTCTTTTGATTTCCAAAGTCCACGGGAATTTATCACGTCTGCATACCCTTATGGAGCTTTTTTCTTTGTAATAATCTGTTCAGGATATCAAAAATGCACGACAAGATCATAAGAAAACTCACCGATTGATATTTTCAAAAGCGAGTTTCAAAAATGAGTCAAGGTTCATTCTGACGTGTCGATCCGTCATAGCACGAAATTATGTGGATTAGTGAAGATAGACAGTTCTCTCCATATGGCGACGCCCATAAACTCCACCCATAAGGAAATAGCATAAGACAAGGAGGTGACGGCAGCACGATCTCTCATCCGTTGGTTCCAAACAAGCAAGATTGAATAAAAATGGATAGATCACATATCGGGAGGCATTAAAATCTTCGCATAAACACAGAACACTATAATGGTACAAGTTCAAACGATTATTGTAAGATGACCTCGGACGACAGTGCCAGAAAGGCATGAGGGAATGAATGACCTTGGACCACTTCTAAGAATTTGACAGGCCATGACATAGAATACACATGGTATTTTAGGAAATAACAGTGATTACACTCGTACTATTAATGCACTGCATTGAATCTGAAATGGCATTTTCAAAAAATCATTTCCGTTATAGCCTTCCCATTCAAGTAAGTACTGCTAGTAAATTATGCAACCACAAAATCTTAATAATAATTAACTTATTACCTAGCTAGATAAAAGACTTACACATCCATCCATGGTATGAAAGAAGCATCCTCAAGAGGTATTGCCGGATCTTCATGAGAGCTAAGAAGAACGCAATTGACACCATCCAGGACAATATGGAAGCTTGAAGCCATAATGGAGCATCTGAAGTACAAGAATAAGCCGCAGTTAGTGAATCGTACAAAACCTTCGTCGCAACAGTTAAGGAAGGAAAAATTCTAATAATTTATAGCATGAGCGAATATTATCTTGTTTGCAATGTGCATTCTCTCAGGAATCGATAGCGAAGCTATAGATACTCAAAAATTAAAGTATTTTCTAATCCCTTTTTCCTTGCTCGCCATATGTCCCAGTCCCTGAAAAAAATAAGCCAAAGTAGGGACATTTTTCAATGCTACAGACCATTCTGAAGAATATCACTATGAGGAGATTGACAATTGGCAAGTTACAATTTATTCATCAGCTAAAAAAATATGGCGTTTCTATTATTCCCGATCTGTGAATTGCTAAAGATGAAACATAAACGCTTAGCTTGTTTTCAATGCTCGGTCGCATTCGCACGTAGGGCCTACTCTAGAAGCGAGCCAATACTGGTTCGAGGTGCCGAGGCTCACGGCCACCGAAAATTTTCCCACCAATGTGGTACTTGCTCTGGGTGCTGAAGTTCAGAGACCTCTAAAATCTCAAAGGAGTACCAAAAAAGAACACCGGCTGGAAACCACTCACTCCCTTACTCCCTCGTTCCAACCCCCACTCTCCAAAAGCAGTTTCGCGGTCTGGGGCGCCAGTTGCTGCGCTTTCTCGAAGGGCGGAAGGTTTTCACGGGCGCTACAGGAGCATTCAGCTCGGGACGCGACAACCCATTGAGTGTCTTATTAGCACCGTCTGTAGCATTGAGCTTCATTGCTAACTTTATAGAGGATTTAATTCTTTCGATGAAGAATGAACCGATTCGGCTCAACAACCAATGGTCATTTTCCTATTAAAAGTGTTGATGAGATATTAGACTAACCTGGCGAAAGTATCCAGATTTCACAATACATTCAGCCAGGCTTAACCAATAAAGGACACGATATTTTTTGTAAAGATGAAAAATATAAATAAAATTACGCATAACATATTTGTGTGTTCAATGGTTATTCTTCGAAATACTTTTTGTATAAAGATTGCCGAGTATAATTCGTTGACATCTTAAGGTTGATTGGCTGAGATTGAGATCCGAATGTGTGTATGAATCCAGGAATTTTGAAATACACATAATCATTCTTTACATTAAGTTAATTTGCGTTCAAGTGTATGTTCGGCATCTTGCAGTGATACATTTTTGCAAAACTAAGTTTCCCTCCCATCGAGCCTTCCCTTCATTACCTAAGCAGGTATCTTGATAACATTTTCGAAGAGTAAATTTTCCTATTGAATTTCATACTGCTGTGCATCAAGTAGAATAAATCATAAGGTCACAGTTATTGGCCAGAAGGATGGTTTCATAGGTGAGCGTAGAGTTCATCTAGGACTAAGCCCCAAGGCGTGTGAAATTCTTACATCAGGGTAAGGGGGGAGTTCCTTTCCCTATGCCGTCTATGGTTTCCCAGAAGATCTGGTAGCCGAAAAATCACACAGCTTGAGTGAGCTGAGGGGGCTCAGAGGCATCGATTACAATCAAACCCAGATCCTCAAGACCGCATTTCAGCGCCCTAGCTACTGAACTAACCTGTCCTCATCAAGAGGAATATATTCGATGAAAAAAATCGTCTGCAGTAGCCTGATGGAGAAGCGACCTTTTCTTCCGCCCTCCAGAACATGGGCTCGAGCCTCACTCTGGGTGTAAATGAGGCAGCCTTTGATGGCTTTGACTGTGGAAAATTTAATGATGCATAAAGGTAGAGCAGGGTTCCATAGATCACCACTGAAATTCGGAAAATAAAAAAATACGAATATCTGATCATGAGATGGCATCTGTACTGCCTCCTCAAATTGTAGCTCTTGGTTCAATTCACGTTGGCTGTAGGAATGTCGGTAGTATTCCCATGCGTGTATTCGAAAACGTCATTCGTTATCTGCACCATGGGGTGCCAAATTATATATTCGTAGAGCCTTAAGCCAATGGTGGACTAGCGTCGACCCCGAGATTCTCTCTGAGGAATTTCATAAGAGCTCTTTCTTCTCCCACTAACCTTCAATATCCTACAAAATGTATGAGTGCTAAAAGACTCAATTATTGAAAGTTTGCCGACTTCATACCTATTTCGGCTTCTCACAAAACAGCCTTTCAAGCATTTAAAGGAGAATTGAAAGCAGTTCTTCATTCAGTAGGGGAAAAGCTCAAAAAAATACATTCCGAACAAAAAGTGAACAAAGCGACTGAAATGAAATGCTCACTATTCCTTGGATTTGAAAATCATAAACATTTTTCGCAAAAATAAGGGGAGTCGGTGAGTGCGGTGGTTGGTGTACTGGCCTTCATCCCGAAGACCCAAGTTTGAATCCTGGAGATGGTAGAATATTCAGAGGTATTCCGAACCCTACTTGGGTTGCTACATTGTGATTCCCTTAACGCCTCAAGTTAAGATTAAACTAATGCCGATGCCGGGTTTCTCCCCACCCTTCCCCCTTTCCCCCAAACCCCTACCTCTACTAAACTGCTCACCGCCTAATGACGCAAAATACCCCAGCTGTCGATTGCCTCCCACAAATAATACTACAACTATGCACTTATAAAACAATAAATAAATATAGCATGCATGAACAGTGAACAAATTTTAAACATTTGTTTTACTTCCCTTAGTTTGTTACCATAAGATGTACAGCTCTGAGATAAAAACATGCTGTTATTATCTTTTGCACAAATATTATGGCTTCAAGCCTCCAGAAATAACCCATACTAAGGAGAGATAGAGGAGACGTCCTTCAGCGGTACGTGCACACATAAAGAAGATTCCAAGCTAGTTAGCCACATTATCTTTGGCATCTCTCGTTAAGGAAAACATCACATTTCTTAAACCTACTTCCACAAATTCCTCAAACGTGTCTACAATACGATTCGATTCAAAATATAGTGCTTGAGAAATCTATGAGTCCATACTTCAAACGCTATTTAGGTGTGGTGCGCGGTAACTATTTTGTAAGCATTTTGCTGTGTGTTTCTAACATGAATTTTCTCTTACATATTTTATGCATGTAGGTCGTCGTCTTCTATGTTTAACTTTGATAAAGGGTGCCTCTGTGAGCTTGGAGCCATATCTACGAGGTTATCCGTGGATACATTTCATCTAGGTCTCTATTGGGCCGCAGATTGATGCTACCATTCGAAAGACGCCTCACCAAAGGATAGATTTCCGGTGGCCCTCTTCAACGTTCCAGAAACAAACTAATGAAGTGACAAACTAAACGTCATCTAAAATGAATCATGAAATAGAGATTTCCCGGTATTCAACTTAAATGGTTATCGAAAATGGGTGAAGAACAAAAGAAAACACGAAAAATTCATGACACCAGAATATGCTTCCTTGTGAATACGTAATAGTATGTCGAACGGGGTTATAAACAATAAAGAATATGATTATTACTTTTGCTTATCATTGGCGTTTTTAGCGTGCTTTAGTAGCTTTGGGAACAACGAAAAATAACTGCTTAAAGAACAACGATAGTTGGGCTAAAATAAACTTCACTATAACAATGCGTCATAATTTTAGCTGGACACCTGTAAGCCTTCTTTCACCTTGCCCGCGACTGGGAATACACATACACAATTCTTTACAGCGAATGAACGTTGATACACATCGCATATATATCGCGGCCCGTGTACAACGTATTCATGAAAAATTCCGGAATACGATACGCCAGCCATTCAAGTGGCAGTTAGATAGTGGCTGTGGCAATTCAAATTTTAAAATTTTCCTTGCATTTCATGCTTACAGATATCATACTCTAAAATTAGTTTTTTCAATTATTTATAATTGCACTAATTGAAAGTTAATTTCTAAAGTAGTGTGCTATGATAAACAGAGTTTTTATTAATTATTCAAGTTTGACAATGGTAGAAATGATCTATTTTTTAGAGAGGGACCGAGTCAAAAGTCTGTGACGTCCGCGAAAATTTCTCTCCGGGGCTCTGGTCATAAACACAAATCTTCGCCATTGCGAGTCATTATATCGTCTATTGGCATAAGTTAACAAACTGAGGTTAATGTATTATTTCGTCACTGGGAGGCACCGGGCTATGGAAGAGGGGAGGGGAAAATTAGCTTAAAAAGGAAGGCTCATAAAACTCCTGTCCGCAATGAATGTTAGCAGGGCAGGGATCTTTAATGAGCGCGAAGTTTGTCCTCCACAAATAAGGTGAAAACATGAACCGCACCGAGTCGCCTACGTTTCCAGTAGAATATATTAGATCCAACTTTCACATCAGAAATAATCGGAATTTGCGAGGTAGTCATCAAATATAAGTTTTATTTCACGAAGTCATTTTCGACTGGTTTTCATATAAGAGTGTCTCGTCGGTGACGCAATGTCTGTTGTACTGTTTTACTTTCGAAAAATGAAAGACAGTATGCTCGTCGAACATGACTGGACTCCAAGGAAAATCATGAGTGATAGATTACTTATCTCATCATGATGATAATGAGTCGAGGGTAAAAGCCTAAATTTGACGAATATGGAATTGAAGGCATTTGGCATTAATACTATAATAAAAACGTTCGCAAAGTTCGGCCATTGTCTCCGATAAGTATACTCTGGGGATAAGAAAGATATTGAAGAGGAGGTAGAAGAGCGCATAGAAACCCAGCGCTGGGGTAAGAGGAAAACTTGTGACTGCCAAGCATTACCCTCGCACAACAGTGAATCGAGTAAATTAATGAAATCCTGCCACTCCAGGGAGATGACCTTTGTTCGTCATGGAATGTTATCGAGTCCAAGTTTTGGGAAAATGTCACATCGCTCGCCATTATCTCCGGACCATGAAGAGAATAATAAGAAAAATTGCAGAATAAAAAATTATCTTGGGATCTACGGAAATAATATTCGACATCTTGAACGGCAATAGCGATTTTCATTCTATGAAATGAATATCAGCACGTAACTACTGCCACCCTTTCGCAATTTTTTCACCCCAGAAATGATTGCGCAAGCCCTTTTTAACAAATATATTCCAAGTGATGTGGACTAATGTTCGTAGCCAAGACGGCGATGGTTACGAAGTGTAGAGGAGTCGCTTTCAGCGGAGGTGGGCTATCTTTCGAAGCGGAGCGATAATTAACAAAGGAGGTGGTCGCTCGAAAGGGATGCGGAAGGGTGCCGAGGAGAATTACATCACCACCGTCCTACCTCCCCAGCCCTCCTCATGAAGGAAGGTGCGTTTTTATACGGGGCAGATGAGGAGGAGGCGACCCCAACCCCAACCGTCATTACGCTCTCGGTGAAAGTCAGCTCCGCGGCAGTTGCAGATTGCGCCATCGCCCCTCGCGCGGGCACGCAACTCTTCGCCGATAGATGATGGTCTGCCTGACTGACGGGAGTCTGCTGCGCGATCGCCGTCGTGCCAGGCCGGGTTCACCGAGGGGGAGCGGAGGGGCAGGTACCGAGCGGGGCGCACCAACGTTTGCCATGAGGCGGCGTTGTGGCTGTTGCGTAAGAGTCCTGTCGATACACACAGGATGAGATGGTCGGGAGTGGGGAGGGTCGAGAGTGAGGAGGGAAGTGGAGGCTGTGCACGAGGGGGTCAAGAGGACGGAGAATACGCAGAGGATAATGTGGATCCCCATAAACTTCCATCACCAGTCGTCGCAAAGCAAGTACAGCAAGATCAGATATTATTTCGTCCTCGATTTTTATCCCAGACTTGTTCTGCTAGCGCGCGGGCACCCCATACGATCTGAGGGCAGATCGAAAAAATTAAGATATTAAGTCAACCCAAAGGAAGGGTATGGGTTGGATGTGTTTTCCGAGGGCGAAAGAAATCACTCAGCTATGTGTTGGTCTCGCTATCATTATTTTATCATTGTTTTCAAAGATGACGGCGGCAAACACTTTCTATTGCAATCGCATTCATAATTACTTTTTAAATTAAGCCAATGTTAAATGAGTAGATGTACTGTTTTGGATTCATTCCAGAGGATTGTTGTTCTTTGTTTTGTTTCGGGTGTGGAAGTTGGTCGTATAATAACTTTAACTAGAGCTACCTTTCTGGATATTCGCAGTATAATGGCACACGTACGAGAATGGGTTGTCAGTTTCAAGAGAGATTAAAAAAAACAGTAATAGATGGATCAAAAGGTATGCTTTCTCCTCCTAATGAACAACACAAACACAAATTGATTACAAAATGCATTTGGTAGGGAGTGATGAGAAATCTCCGGTTTGTCGAAATAGTTCAAACTTCAAATACAGGTATTCAAATACCTGTATATTCTACATAGCATTCAGATGTATTAATCATATTTCCATCTGAAAGTTGGAGTCGAAATATTTCTCCACATAATCTAATGGATCAGAAAACATAAGAGCAGGTAACATGTTCACGGAATAACATCGAATCCAACCCGTGAACGTCTTTATGACCCAATATCTAGCCCCCATACTTTCTCGTTAAATAATGATTATTTTCAATAAGAACAACACTTTGATGACTTAAAGATAGCCATTTCCTGACCTCTGTCGATGGGATGTGAAGTATTTCGGTCTCGAAGTATTGACATCCTTTGAAACAAAATGATTAATGATCCCGCAAAAGCAGTGAATCATACACAATGGCTAAGTTAACAAGTTTCAAAATCATGATTTCTTTCGATTGATCTTTTAACCCGCTTAAAATTAATAAAATAATATTTCTATGGGCACTTAGATTGTGCATTTGGTTATTTAGGTCACATTTTTCCATGGATGTGGGCGCCGTGAGAACAGTTATCGTTTCAATTCTACACAATTTTCACCATTCCAATGTCACTCACGGAGCGACGGGCTAAAATCTGCGTAAAACCACTTTCGACAAACTGGATGTTGAACTTGGCAAGTCATCTTCATAAGCACTACTGCGAAAATACCAGAAAATCCCACACGGCAGAGAATAAAACAATCGCCGAGCGCTGGGAATAGAACTGTTGTTTCTGAATCCTAAGTCCGTGCCCCGATTAGTGCAACACAAAAAAGCATTCTGAAAATCCCTATGAAAAAAGTAACATTCTTACTCGCATATGCATACCCCTTTCAAATGAAAACTCGACACATTTTTGGAATCAGGCTGTATTAGAGACTGTATCAGACATGCCAACTTTCAAAAATGAAAAATCGGGAGATTTTTAGAAGTGTATCACGAAGTAATCACTTTTAATTACCACAATATTTGCATGGCACCTTAATCCCTTTATGACACTTTGCCAATTTTTAATGAATGTCACACTTTATTAACATGTTAAGCTAAGTACACAATTTGAACAGTTCATCAAGAACGTAAGAAGGAAAAATCGGGAGTATCCCGCTTAAATCGGGAGAGTTGGCATGTCTGCTGTATGATACTTCAGAATAAGACTGTATAACGAGACATTTTAGTCAAATATTTTTTATAACGTGAACCAAGGCAAAACGTTGCCTACAGATGTTTACACGTTTTACATACGCCACAAAAATTTTAAATTTATGGCACACCAGCTCTTAAAACGTACCCCCGAGAAGGTGATTGATTCTTATTGCAAAAATTCGAGTCAAGAACTTTAAGAAAAACCATTACTATATTTGTAAAATGAACTTTTCTCAAATGATACAAATCCATTTTTGTACGTAAAAAAATCTATTAATGCTTAATTTAATATCATAGTCGTTTTCATAGTTTTACTGGGAAATATATCATACCCATCTTTGCATGGGAGACCAAAAGGAGCGGGAACCTTTCCGATATTTCTTTATTGATCGGGTCGAGCGCCCAATGAAATTCACACGATGCGAGTTTTTTCTCCTCTCACTCTTTCGCGGAGCCCTTGGCTGTCGCCCACGGAAAGTGCTGGGACGGGCACGGGCCACCAATCAACCTGACGCGACATTTCAGGAAAGCCAAGTCGGAAGGTATTATCAACCTCCACGCTCCGATGAGTGCAGGAGAAGCCCGCGTGACTCTTCGTACTGCTCGTGATGTTGACAAGACACAACAAGGCGGGGGGTGGGGGGCGATACTACGTCACTTCCGTGGTCAATGCCACAACGCGCACCGAGGGCGCCACACTTCTTTTCGCTCGGGAATGACTAGTTATTACTACCTAATAGACACACATCCTGCTCAAGGACGACCGGTAGAGCCTTCAATAGAGAGACCTCCGCGGCTGACCTCGCAAACTTCCAAGGCATCGCTTATTGAGATGCTTGCTTTTTCAAGGGTCCCCAGGATGACCAGCTCATGGTCTAATTTATCTCAAAAGGCGCGGTCTTAAAATTTCGCATGGATGGTGCCGAGTTGTGGAGAATAGTGGCTGATCTCGAGAGCACACGACCGTTCGGGATAACGATGGAAAGATAATTGCACTAAATTGAATGCATGCAATTGCACCATTCAAATTATGACCGGGGAATGTGTAAATCGAGAATATTTTTTGTTTGAAGATTGGACACTAAAAATCTGATGACGCTGAAGAGAGTTTCGAACATATAGGTTCTATTTTTATACCGAGCGGACATTTTTGCCACTTATGCGAGAGTGAAAGATCACCGAATTTCTCGAGAAACAAACATTTTAAATGCCTATTCACTCCATATTTCGGAGATACAAATTGCTTGCCTTTTATGACTAATGAAAGATAGCGTGTTCAAGGTTGCAAAGTTACAAGGAGAACCACAGCGCGCTTAAGATTCTCTGTTAATGCTTATGGCGATGAATTGATCAGTTTTGGCAAATTGTCGCTTGTATACCACCAGGGATCCTAAGGTCTAGTAACACTCCAGACCCAATAACTTAATCCATAAAAGATTGTGGTCTTCTGACGGGCTAACTATGATAGTTAGCATCACGTTGCCCACGTGCCCACTGGGAGATTAGCACACCACGACGTAATGTTGATGGAATGAATGAGAGTCAAAGAAAAATAACGAGAGAGTATTTCCGGAAATATTAGGATCTGAATTCTCTTACAGAAGTTTCTTATTCATTCATGTTCAAAAAATTAGTTTTTTTTTCACATTTTATGTACCGTTAACTCTCGAAAAAATTAACATATAAAATTAATTAGGTACATTCAGATTCAAACTATATTTCAATATACATCTCAGTATTTATTAAATAATTGAATTAGATCCACATGAAAATACTGGTTTTTAAGCATGCAACCTTCCGTAATTCAGATCTCGTCAAATGTTTATGTGAACAGAAACCTATATTGAAATGAAAAATACGCCTTTGGTATATAATAAAAGAGTAGAGATATTCTTCCACATTAGAATACATTTAGAATATTCAAAGAATGCTTGGCATTAATTGCAAGAGTCGTTATTAATAAATTAGATGATGTTCGAGGTAGATAAGTTTCATTAGGAAAAACTGTTAGGAGATAAAAGTTAGGCGATGAAGGGTAAATTACAGGACCTGTAACTAGGACGGGAGCCACATTCCACGGAAAGAACAGACGAGACTAAGACTGTGAGAAAGATCTATCGAGTTCCCTCATGATACTGAGGGAATAAGACTACCGATGACCCAACATTATATCGCCGGAATAGGCGAGTATGATGAAATACGACAAAAAGACTTATTCACTGAAAGATATAAATACTCGCTCTCTACTCGTAAAATTTGAGACCTAGAATCACAATGAACCAAGGCTAATTACCGAAAAATTTTGCTCGGAAAACCTTATTGTGTTCTGTCACTTTTACACTTTTTAAAACAAATTCATTCTTTTCTGCAGTAAAATAATTATATAGTGGTCTCCAAACACCCTCTGCCAAATATATCCACGTGATAGTTTGGATATGAAGAGGACTGATTTCGTTTTTCAGTTTCTCCCCGAGGCTCGCTCATCAAAGCTGTAACCCAATTTACAAGTCCGTTTAGAAAGATCTGAACGTACACTTTACTTCAAAAGGAATCCGTTTCTGCACTAAGGGCTGATCTACGTTTCACAAAGAGTGATTGAGACATTTTAAGTTAATATTACGACTTATCGGGGGACCATTAAAATGGGATTTAACATGCAGAAAATGGCCCCCAAAATTACATGTAAGTCAGTATTTGACACTTTAGCATTTTGTGTGAGCAATATATCACGCAAAAACATAAGCAGTACGAATTACGCTTACAATGAAGATGGAATTCAAATGAGAACAAGGTCGTCGCCGCATGAGATATGAGAATTTGTATTCCGGCTATAGTTTGCTAGGCTCCCACACTTTCGTTATCTTCAGCAAGGATCCTATAAAAACCCCATGCAACACTACTTCCCCACTTTAAAAAAATGAGAAAGGTGTTTCACCTTCATACAGGTCCAAGTTCAGAAACTAGGACTTCGTCTGGCCCTAAGTTAAGCATTGGTGAAGGACGGTTTGATTGAAGCGGAAGGTTAGAGCGAGAAAATATTTTTTGACCTCCACAAAATCTTCTTATATTTAATAATTCTTTTCTTCGAACATTTTTTTCAAAGTCATTTAGAATCAATTTCTAATATTTAAACAAAGCAAATTCATTAAAGCAAGACAGTTTTTTTACATACACTCAAATACTATATTTCATTAAAAAGAGATCAAATTTAAATATGAAGTTCCTGTTAGATTGACATTTTTCTTTTGGGTTTGTTGTCAAGACCAGAAGAATGATCTTTTAAATTGTATCTTTAGTGCAATGAGATCAATCAAATGCAACACCTTTGGTGTTTAATAACATAAAGTTGATTAGTGAGAATAAGTTGATTGGCCACTGAAAGAGATGCACTCTCAAATGGCATGTCAAATGCTCTTGATACTTAATAACATCTCGCAATACGCAAATGCAGCAGAATGTGAATTTCCTGTGACTAACATTGGCTTTGATAGTTCTGAGTGTGGTTCTGGCGTATCTCTAAGAAGTCAAACCACACCTTAATAACAAAGGAGATGAGGGAATTTAGTAAGCTGAACAGCATTCATCAAAGCATTAACAACTAATTTAAGTGAGCAAACGCATATTTATCTTTCATCCATTTAATCATTTACTAGGCAAACTTCGAAAAAACTATTTTTCACTTCGTTCTCATCACGTTTTCATCACGTTTAACGCTGATACATTTTACGAAACTTGCAATTGCGAAATGATCATAATCTTTAGACATAATCTTTAGACACCGTAGCAACTCTCTTGTACCCGGATATTATCTTTTTTTTAACAAAAGATCTAGTCAAGGTCATTGTTTTGCTTCCATCAGCTCCTTTCATGATGGAATCAACCTCAAGGGGCTCAAAAAAACTTCTTGTGCATGACGCAAAGATGGTGAAACCGTTCTTGACCAATTGAGCTTCAGAGGTCTGAGGTCGCGGTGAGCGGTCGCGGTGTGCGTACGCCTCTTCAACTATATTTTCGCAATTTAATAATATAGGATGCCATCTCGGCTAGCTGGCTCGTCTCGTAATGCATGATCGTCTTCGCGGGGGTCACTTCGCACGATTAAAAATCACACGAATAGCCTGCTTTCCACTTTAACGTATGACTTGCAATGGTCAATTGCGTGCGCGAAAATAAGAATCTTCCGTCAATTTGGAATTTGTGGTGGAGGGATTTAAAGGAATGATACGTCTGTCAGACTCAAAGGTGGGTATTAACCCAAATAAGATCCAAATTTTTGTGAGAACCACCTAAAAAGTGCAAGAGAGGAAATGCTAATGGCATGCTATGAGAAGGTTAGAAAACTACGTAAATAGAAGAGTGACGGAGTGCGGAAGGGATGAGCAATGAAGACCGAGGAAAAGGAGGCTGGTTTAACTGAGGGAAGACAACAGTGAGGATGAAATTGGGTCGGGGGATACAGATGACATTGAAGGAGGGTGACCACACTCGGTGACCCCACGTGAAGGAGGGAAAAGCTGTAGAAGAATAAGATCCCAATGATAACTCGTTCGCCAACGCAGCCAGCGCAGCGTGTCGAGAGGCTGAGCTTCCTGCTTCCCCACATCGATGGGAGGGAGGGGGGCCAGGAACCCCGACTATCGGTAGGTAAAAACAGAAATCCATAAATAGCACATGTTAGCATGGACAACATCTCGCAATTTATGAATGTTTTGTTTCGCATGTTCGATGAAGTTAGGAATAAATGTGAGTTGAAAGACTCATGTTTAGCCCGACGTTGACGCCGGACTAAACTTTAATTTCGACGTATTATGGCGAGAAAGAATGCTCTCCAGAATGCGTTGAGTTCTGCATATATTATGTTTGAGATAGGCACATACATACGGCAGGGAGAGACCCAGCAATGCAACATCTAGATAAAAGCAATCCAGTTTCTCAATACGAAGTACTGACATGAATAATTCAAAACCAATAGCGTACTTAAGGTTTCAATACAACCTATTTAGTAAGCATAATAGGTATGCTAAAGGACGACGAAATATCTTATAGAGGCACAGGTGAGGGAACTGGTCAATTAGTAAATGAATTAGCCAGTTGGTTAATTTCATTTAGATCTTTAACTATGGAAATTTTTAAAATTATTTTTGCGATTCCAAAGAAGAAAAGGCATTTGTAGGAGCTTGTAATGTTTTTAGAAACTGGAAATTACACCTAAAAATACATCACTAATTGTAAAGTAAAAGTGAACAAAAACAATTGACGGCAAGACAGAGAAGAATAAAATATATTTTTATATAACTGTCCGTTCTCCTCTTGTGTTTGTCTATTTCTCCTTGGGTGGGTGTAACAGCTCCCTAACGCCATCTCCTAGGCAATGAATCGGAGCACTTTGGCGCTTTATAAGATCGCTGATTTCAGTGTGAAGTACATTTTATCGAGAGCTCAAGTAATTAGAGCATCCGCCCGGCAAGTGGAGAGATCCGGTGTTTAAGTCCCGGTAGAGGAAAATATTTTTACATTTGTGATCTGCTCAAATCCGTCTTCCCCACAGCTCTTGTGTTAGTCCTTTGTTTGTGTTCCTTTCCCATTCCCTTATCTCTATTTCTATGTGAATATAGATATGTATTTATTTATTTATTCTAGCGTCCTTCCTTATTGTCGGGTATTTGTGACATAAATTTTACAAATAATTTTCTTACGCTGAGAAAAGACTACATACTGGTCATGTGCAAAGACTGGCTTGCGGGAATAATATGAATATTTTTTAAAATGTTGAATAACGTTAAAACCAAACTTTGTAACTTTACATGAAAAATAAGCTTTATTGCTTTTAATTAATATGGCAATAAATCTTATTTTTCATGTGGAGTTTCAAAGTTTTGTTTTAACGTTATTCATTATGGAACAATTCCACAAAGTTAGGTCTGAAACTATTAATTTTAAAATGTTAGCCCTTGTGCTTTGATGATTTTTTTGGAAGAAGCCAACATAACTGGAAACCTATCTAGTACAATAAAAGGTTTCTTGGTTGCTGATGAGTTAATTTTTGATTTAATGTTATTTCACTTATAATTTTATTTCAACTTCCAAGAAATTGCGGGAGATGCCGCACAGGTCATTTTAATGGAGTCATCCGCATTACAATGCAACAATTTCAGAGTGGACTTCGGACTAATACAGACTAACAGACTAACGACTCTTTTCCTCCCTCTACCTCGCTTTTCTAACCTCTTGCGTCCCCTCAATGACAGTCTTCAAAATGCCGTCACCAATGAAAATAGTTAACATACATTTTTTCCTACCTTCTATGAATCGCAGGAAATATTAAGGGATTAACATTATGTGTTTGAAAATGTGTTCAGTGGATGCCTCAGGCTTTCAAAATCGGTTTCATATTTTGTTTTGCTATAATTGAGACTAGAGAAACAAGCCTTTCAAGTCTATTGGTTGTTTATTCTACGTAAAACCGGTGTTTCTTTTGAATGGCATCGATAACTCGCAATAAAAATTCCAAAAGGCTACGAAGTCCAGGGTTTGGGCTCTATTTATTGGGACTTCCCCTCCTTGGACGTTTTGGAAGCTTCGAACAAACCTATGGTGGGATATATATGGGAAGTTTCGAAATTTGATTTGAATCACAAACGGTATTCATGATGACAACTGTATGTCAAGCATATAGAAAACTTGAAGAGTAAAAGCTATTGGGTCTCTTTATCTGCACTCACCTATAATTTCCATGTAAAAATATGTAAACTATGTCCTCACTGCTAGGAGATATACTGACTCAAAATCCCCAATAGTATTTGCATTTCCCCAATTGCGGGTCCTAAAACTTCCAGCCATAAGCCCCAGTTGCAGATTGCTGAATGATATTTAAAATGCATATGTAATATTTGTTGCTTGAGATAACGCGGGGAAAAGAAAGAACTTCTGGGTGGAAACTATCCACCTTTCACTCATCAAAACATGAAGGGAAACGTTAAGTGTGCTTTCATTTGGGATTAAGATTTATTAAATCAGTGTTATTACAGAAAGATCGTTAATTTTGACGAGTAAGTCATTAAATGTGTATTTGTAAATTGCTTTTGCTTTTTGAGTTTGTAAACCATTGAAAATTAATTATCGCTCCCAAATAACAGTGTTTGCAGTAAAATTAGCTTTGAATACAAGTATAAAAGACCTTATTTGACGCCCTGTGTGCTAAAAACCAATGAAAATAACCTTACCAATTAGTATAGGAAAAACTTGTAAGAATAGAGAAGGGATTTTAAAGAGATTCTTCATGAGTTTAACAAAATTTAAACTATAAGCCAGTGTTCCCAACCCACACATTTATCTGGCAAGATGGTTATATTCCAGAACACAGAAAAAATGTATCTATAGCTTAAAATAGTCATTTCATTTACCTGTCCTTGCCATATAATTCACCTACATAACGCAATTGATGGCTGATCATAAAATTATTTTTGCGAATCTCCTGCACCGGTTGCTATTATATTGCGATGCTTTTGATCTTGATTTTTTCTACAGTGCAACACGAATTTTATGATGCAACTTTAGCGTGATGCGAATCGCACAAATAAATACTTAAGTATTTGGCGACTGGGCAAGGATTGGTCTGGTGATTAAAACACTCGCCTGCTAAGCCAAGGTTAGCGGGTTAAAGACTCGTCTGGGAGAATGGATCTTTCTATGCACTCAATTAATTCGGCCCTTTGGAGAGCTGGATAAGGACCAAAAAGGTGTATCGGAATCAGAGGATAAATGATAAATTATTGACCACAGGAATTCAGTACCAATATAAAAATATTTTTCACATTACTACCGTTCAAAGCATTTAAACTACCAAGCGTCTTGATTCCGAAACTTTTTATCGCCAGTTTCTGCATATAATATCATAATCCTGAAAGCTCTACATGTGATATTTATGACCTTTTCCACATGCTAATTGCAGTTGTTATTAAATGAGCCAGGTTTTTTAAATTACCAAGCATATATTTGATTTTTTTTAAATTACTTAGCATAAAAAGAGTCTTTTTATTTTTGAAATAAAAAACAATTAGAAGTTTACTCACGTTTTAAAAAATGACGAATTACGGTTTCTTTCAAATATTCAAATGAGCTTTTTGGCTTACATCAGTTATTTCTAAATAGGGATAAAAATATCAATTCCAAAATTCTGCAAGCTAACTATTATGGAGGAGACAGAATAATTAGTCCAGAATGGAGGAAACCAGTCCATACCTTTGCCAACTCTTTCACAAAACTTTTGATTCCCAGAAAATAGTACATAATCTGCGCAGAGAAAATGTCGAAGGGTATTTCACTGTTTTCAATCGGAAAACTGGTCAGCGACTGAAGTCTAATGAGTACACTCACTCCTTAGATTGTTTTTCATACGACAATCCGACAAAAACGTCACGTCGTAACATCAACATGTGTGCAATGAACATAAACGGTAAGATTTCATTCTGAAAGTATATGTTTCGAGAATACCCAACGCCTCCTTCCGGATTTGAGAATCCCGACAATATTGTCAAAACGAGAAGGTATTCACGACTTTGTGACAATGAAATTCTGTTCATAATAACATTTTATGGACGTGGTATTAGTTGCAATGACACTTTGGGGTTTGAGTGACAAAAAATATCAAGAAATCATTTGCCCCTTTTATACGACGGAAATTGCTTGGAATAGGTGTTTGTATTTTCCAAACAAAATATTATGCCCCTCTCTGTTCTTGACACAACATGACTACTTAGGGTTAACCAAAGCAGCTCAAATTCCGACGCGAAAACTTAACATTCTTCTATCTTTGGAATACCTACTCCCGAAAGATTAACTGGTCCTCAACATTTCCAAGAGGACGTGTCATCTAAGGAGTTTGAAACATAGATACCTTTTGCATTTAAACCAAAAATACCAACCAAAATTATTCGCGCAACGTCCCCTCCATCCCTCGGTTTTGCTCTCACCTCCCGCTCTCCCCCATCTCTCCTCCCATCAGGTTGTACCAACGCAACTCCTCATTTATAGATTTCCCTCCCTCCAACTCTGGCTAAGGATGGTTGTACTCCTGACACTAATCCTCTTATGGAACGAGCAATTGCTGCTGCTTCCCTCGTCGAAGTAAGCTCCCGCGCGCTGTTGAGCGCGATTTCTACTCCAATGGCAGTCCGAGAAAAAATATCAGTAATGAAGCCAACACCTGCACGAAATAATCGCTCGATGACGCCTACGTACGGGGGAATACCTATCAAAGCTGCCAGCCGACACTCGGAGACAATCCGCACTACCAACGGATAGGGGGACGATTCTTTAACTGCCACGCCATTGAGGTTCTCACTCCTCTTCTTTCCCTCCCACATATCTCGAACTTCGATTGCAATCATGGGTATGAAGAAATAATTCTGCACTCTAATTCTTCGCACGCCTCGCGATTACAGAAGTGGCATACATGGGCTGGGATCTTAACTATTCTTGAAGCATTCGTGAGAACTTAGTAGCCACGGCATTACGTGAACTTCATCATTTGGAAGTAGTTTCCTCATTGTTTACCCTTGCATTGAAAATTGAATGTCGTTATAAAAATCGTGTAATTTGAATTGGCGTATCTCTTGCCTATGAAAATGAGGAAAGAATGCCAACAGTTTCACGCTTAAATTCAAAATCGGTTACTCTTTTATCATATTCGCGGGAATTTTTCGACTAATGATCACTGGGCAATGAAACTTTATAATCCACTTCGTTCGAGAATATTACGGAATGCACACAAATCATTAGAATAATATAAAGCCATCATGGTATAATTTACATAAGGAAGTGTATCAAATACCACCATTAGAAGAAGCATTTAATCCTAAGTTATATTGACAAATATATTTTAGCTATTTCAAAATATGATAAAATTTTATTCCGCAATAAGGTCCAGTATCAGTAGTCTATAACCAGGTAACATACACGTAATGGGAGCATATCATCAACATTGAGGTGATGAGTGACACATGTAGATTAAAGTGACCAATATTCTTCCATTTCTCCTTCCTACACGGCAATTACTCCTGATTTAATACTCGAAAATATATTTTTTCAAATGTTGAACACTTTAGCGCCCAAAACAAGTCTAATTTCACCAATAATAATTTCTGAGATAACATCAACGAAACACAAACCGTGCAAAAGGGCGTCAGGTATTTTCGCCACGTTCTCATATAACCTTGAGATCCTTAAACTAGGATGCGTCATTCAGGTAATTCAAAGAGATCAGTTTCACGTTACCGTCAAGGCTAAAAACTTCCGCTTTCAGTGAGCACAAATACGTTTCCCCCTCCCATTTTTTCGAGAAAACCACTCAAATTGACCACCACATCACGACTCGATATGGAATTGGTTAAAAATCTCTGGATGGACTCTAACCGCCATGGATTAATCACGCAAATTCGTTTCCACGTCAACCCCCTCGGGCTTCAACATTCTCCCCACCGCCACAGCCCATGCTGCTGCAGTAGTTCCGCTCAGTCGCCTTCATCTGAGGCGGCCTCCCCACTGGGAGTGGATGGGGAGACCAGGGGCTGCCCAAGGGCATATGGTTATGCACCGGTGGCGGCAAGCTGCATAGTGGCACATGGGGAAATGGCAATAGGTTCTTTCTTTTCACGATCGACGCGGAGTCTAGAAGCGATCCACGCAACCATTTTTGTGCAATACTTTTTACATTATTTTTCTTGCATTACTTTCCCTTTTTCTTAGACTTTTTAGTGATTACTAAGGCTTGCTATTTAGCCCTGGGCTAAACAAAAGAGAGGACAGTGTTGTTTCAGCCGGACCAGATGAAATAAATAAATAAACAACAATAAATCTGTTGAAATCAATTTACGCTTTCGAGAACAATGGCCAAGAATTAAACGCCCTCAGACAATGTTGCGAGGTTCCGAGGACCCGCGAAACCAAACATGCGTCAACCTCACACACGCACAATTTAAACTTTCCCTTGAAGGTATATTTTCTCGTTTTTGTGAGAGACAAGTCGTCGTTGGCGAAATCTAAACGCTTTCGAATGTTCCACGACCTGAGGAAATTTTTGTGCGAATGGAACCCTTTTTCGAGGTCCTTCTATCTAATTGATCCTGCCAGAGGTTTGGGGTTGTACGATTAAGTGATGTTCCGACTGTGATAAGCTATTTCAGTTGGGATGCGCAATATTCCAATCAAAACACTGATCCTTCCTCGATATTCAAAGATACCGAATGAATGAGAATTGGGTTTCGTCGATCAATATCGACAACGCCATTGTTTTAATGATCGCATGTTCATGGCATCCATATGGATGGCAAAGGGTGCAAAATCTTCCAATTCACCTGCCTAACCGCCTTCAGAATCCCAATGAGAATGCAACATTCGACTATGCGACTTTAAGTGCGATAATGGCACAACTACCATTATTCAATTAGTAAAATCTTATGACGTCGCGCAAAATCCGCCATCGCCACTTCGATCCTGTCGTCAATGTGAGCAAAGGCATTGCGGAAATGAGCCGTGGGGACTCGCAGACACAACCCCAACCTACCACAAACGGACACCCACCCTCCTCAACCGCTCCAATTGGTCAGGAGGTCAGACGTCGTCTTTGTTGTTGGTGATGATGTCGTACACCATCTCGGGCATCCATAAGCTTCGGCAGGGAGAAGACACCACCCTGCGGCCCTCCTCTTTCCCCCTTAAAGTCTTTTCTGCCCCGACCGTTTAATGTCAAGGTCGATGATTCCTCTCTCAATGGCACTGATGTAACCAATTGCCGGGACAATGGACCACGTAGTTTGATTGGAATCAGTCCGTCGACTCATGAGGTATTTGAATGGCACAGCTGTTTAAATGGACGAACGTCGCAGTCGGAAAGAAGCACGAAAAGGATTGCTATCACCATCAAAACACATACTGCACTCGTAGATAAATTATTATGTATCCCCAGCTATCATCAACTAATCGGATCGGGAATGTGATTTTCTGGACAACCTCGCGTTGGAAAAATCGGGGAATACGGAAATGCAAAACGTTAAATTTATGGAATTCAATTTGTTGCAGTCGTGTGCTCATTCATAAAAAATTGATATATCTGGCATCGACTCAAGCAGCAGTTTGGTGTTAATCATCCAATGAGGCATCGTGAAAACTTGGATGGAACAAAAATCCACACCTCAGAGCTTATTTGTGGGAATTAAAAATTCATGATGTGTATCCGCCATCACATCTCCGATAAGATTTAAAACAGGCAGAATCCCATCGAGATTTCCATCAGGGAAAAGGTCAATTATAAAGGTATGAAAGGACCAAGGGAATATTTCATGTAACATGAGGATACCTTAAAATACCGTGACCAGAATATCACTACAAAACTGGTATTAAATTCTCTGAAGAGTTTATAATTACCGATATTAACGTGTCATCAAATTTACCATGCCCCGCGTCAATGGATATTTAATGAAGGAAATTTTGTTTTCCACCCAAATGCACCATAATTATATTGGAACGTTCCGGCGAACGGTTTAAAGGAGAATATAGCATGAGAAAGCTTCATTTTATTTGTTTACTTCTAGAGCGCTACCGATTAGACCATTGATTAGTCCGCGATAAATCATTTCGCTTAGGCAATACGACTAATTGTATGCCTATTAGTGCTAATGAATGCTGGCAACCTGCATGGAGAATAGAATTTGAAAATAACGGGCAGGTACCAATAGTCGAAACCAGAGAAGCGGTAACATAAAAATATTGAGACTCCCGTACATTATCGACTAAAACTTTCAGAAAATTTCTATTGCTTCTTAATTAGTGACTTTTCTGTACTTAGTAGTTGGTAAACTTTAGTAATGTACAGAGGGTAGAATAATAATATCGTAGAGAACCAAGGATAGAATAAAGAAAAATTATTTAGCGTATTATATCAACAAACCTTTCTTCAGTGGTAGTTTTCAAATACGCACTGGTTAGTTAATATCAAAACTTTCCGGCCTTTGTTGGTAGAAGTGGGATTCAAAGCAATCATACTTTTGCAAATACAAGGAAAACATTTATTTACCTCGTATTTAATGCTCATGAGCCACGCTATCAGCGTTTGAAATTCATTCTCAAGCTGTTCCGTGCATGATTTGTTTGAGGCATGCCATTAAATATCACCAGAAAATGAGAGGTTAAGGAAAAGGGGAGTGATGTTATAAGGGGCGAAGAAGAAGAGAGGAAAGGATGGGTGAGGGTATTTCCTCAATCCAATGACACAAGGACATGGGGAAAGAGAGAACCGCAGGGATTATTTAGGGTGGAGGTCAAACAATGAAAAGGCCAAGGGTAGTCAATGGCGAATAAATTTATAGCCCAGACTAATGCTGAAATTGAGACTGGGGGATGGAGATACAAAAGAAGATGGCAAGGGGGAAGCAATCGCTGCAATACAGGAAGATTCAACGAAATGTATAAAAAAATTTCCATAATTATGTTAATAAACAAGAAGAAAAATTAACTAAAAATACACATTCTATCACGAAAAAATTCCAATAGGAAAGTGATAATTGGTTTAACAAAAAGAAACAGGTATTTTATCATTTATTTCAGTCCCTTTCAAACTCAAATGTTCATATTTGAATAAGGTAAAACTTTCCATATAGAAAGTCTTCCTTTCTCCCATTTTTACCCATGGAAAATGCTATGAGGGATTTAGAGCAGAACAAAGAACCTATAGATGTCTAATGAAGTGATTACATCACATTCTCTAGATTAACTTACCTTATTAGTACTTTCATTTCAATTTTTCTTGATCCGGAAAGCCATTGACATTTTTACATATTCTTAAACATATTAGCTAAGCCTCGTAAAAATGCATTAATTATGTTTAAAAAATATATATATATGTATATATATATATATATATTATAGCTGGTAATCTAAAATATTAAAATTAAATTTCGGTTTTCCAGACAAAGATTTTGATCATCTCTCTGGATGCCCAGAGAGTCTTACTCGGGAATCGAACCCGGGCCCTCCGGGAACAGACAGTTGTCCAACGCTCTACCCCTGGACTACCGCCACCCACATGCAAGTATAAGTCGGATATCTCAAGTTTCTCGACTCAAATCATTTCCTATAAATCAGGAAATAAAAGCAACAGGAAGTTTTACGGGTGTATCGAAATAAGTTTGAATATTTACGATATCTCGTGTAGGTCAAGTTCACGGAGTCGCTATGAGTATATAAACCTCGAAAAATTCCGAATTAAATATAATATTCAATATAATAATTGGCAGTTTTAAGTTTCCTCCGTGTAATTAAGCTAGTGATAGAGTATTAAACATGAGAAATTACTTTTGCCAATTGGTGCGAGGTCCCCTTCCACAAAATCAGCAGGTTGACATGTAGATCCCGAACGTCCCAGTGACACGTAAAGTATCCACGAGAAAATTAATTTAAGCGAATATTAATTCAGCTAAGACTCTAATTAAATGATTTTTTACCGCAGTCAGGAGAGCTCGTAAATTTCCCACAAAAACGGCTTGAATTCACAGAGATGTTAAGAGCTTTACGCTCTGCGCGTGTCTTTCAACCTTACCCGTAACAATATCGTATTTCCGTGGAAGGTGAAACGCTTCTCGTGTGAGACACACCACACGCAATGCTCGGCTAATAATAGCACCCTTCTTTTGGATAACGTGCTGCCTACTTCCATTTGCCCTTTCGGGGTAAACCAAATTTTACGCTCCGGTCACAAACACGGGTCGATTTCCATTCTAACACTTCACCGCTGTGAAGTGCTCGAATAAAGAACAAATCCTTTAAAGGTCGCTTTATTCCGAGAAGATAAAAAAAATCAAAACTCCTCTCTCTCTCTCTCTCCAAAAAAATCAAAATCCCTATTCTCTCAATGAAGAAGGTAAACTCTTTATTTCACAGTCTTTAAGTTGACCTAAAATTTGAAAACACTTGAGTGCGACGGCATTTCGAAGATAGTGAGGATTTTTAATTTTCCTCCATAATAGAGCAGACTTACTTACGTGTATATGGCTAGTATGCTTATATACGTAATCCTCAGAGCATACATTTCGCCTTTAATATTTATTCCCCATGCCGTTTTCAGCCTTGAGCAGTCCCTGTTTTTTACTTTTAACACTTTTTAACAGACACGAGAGAATTTTAGCCTAATAAATGGAAGGAAAAACAATTCCCATCCACGGATGAGGCATCCGGCCACCATTAAACTTCAAACAAAACGCAGCCGAAACAATGTTTTCCTCCGCTTCCCCTTGTTTTAAAAAAATGCGTACATTTGGCAGACTAAATGAACGCATGCCAGAGACGCCGGCGTATCGGAACCATTATTTATTATTTACGGCTGTTTGTATGTAGAAACGGAGTTGATGCTTGCCAGCTCGTTCATAGCTCCCCTTCGGTCCACATTACCGGTTTACGAGGGGCTCACTGATATTCTAATTGCGTCTCTGAGACCTGTTCCGGCCGAGCTATAACGACTAGCTATAGTTGTTTCCTTTGCCTACCAGCATATTTCTCCAAAAAATAGAAAATGATGTACCTATTCCAGACCTAACTCATATGAAAAGGTTTCGGTCTATTTCATTATTTGATACACTGTTAAATTTGAAGAAAGCAACGATTGTGGGTGAAGCTTATTTACTCCGATCACAAGTGGAGGAACGATAGACGTCCTTGTGTGAGTTTGTGGCGAAGTTTGGCCAATTCGTTCCCTCTTCCTTCCTGCGAAACTATCGCATCTCGAAAATAGCTGGCACTCCTAGATACAGACTTGTCAGAAACATATTCACAAATATATGAAGAGTTTGCCTGTGTACCGTTATTGTCAAACAGCTATCGTCATGGTACAGAGAAGCATTAATCCCTCTTCAAGGAGAAAAATCGAACATACAAATACACTTTGGGAAGAAACGTTGAGCGGTTTTCACACTAAAAACATAGACACATGTGTTCATATTAAAAACACTATTAAAACATACACACAAATAAAAATGGTGCTCACATGTATATTTTTATTTTCGGTAAAGGCCGCATGGCCTTCGAAACGAAAAAATATACATGTATGTGTCCTTTTTATTTGTGTCTATGTTTAATAATGTTCTTATTAAATCTTCTAATTCTGTATGTGGCACTACAGTTATCAAACCGAAGGTTGGTTTGACTGGGAATGGTAGAGTTCATCTAATACCCAACGGCGTGTGAAATTCATAAAATCAGGGGGGACAGTATCTTTTCCAGCGCCACCTATATTTTCCCTGAAAATTATAGTACCCAAAAAATCACACAGCTTACCTATAGCTAAGAGTGCCTATGAGGCGTTCTTAGAAATTTAACCCATCAGGAATCCATCCCTCTACCCACTAGACTACCACCTCCCCCCTTGTAGTATACTTACAGAATAGCAGTTTAGATGGCATAAGTGGAAATGGAACTTGGAAATACTAAAGGAAATTTGCGCACGCGTCATGTAGTAATTCTATTGCCAAGTTCCATCCTATCTAGTTTTCGGAATTGAGACATATGAAAAGCCCAACGCCAAGCGACATATACTATACATTGGTTAGAAAAAACACAAGGACAAAGTGTCGCATTCTAGTAATCAAAAACAGTAGTTAAAAAACATGGCATTTAACTGAGGTTCACAATATCAGAGCCTATCTAAGATTTTATCTGGATTCTCAAGGAATTGTTCATTGAGCGGATAAGCATCTAGGATGAAAACTCGTCCTATTCTTTGGAACCGCTTCCAATATGGTGCATTCCTTTGCCACTATAACCTTGTGGTTTGCCGCATAACTTCACCTTTTTATGCAAATACTAAATTATTTCATTATTTGCTATAAATTAAAGAACTAATTTACTTCTTTGATCTAATCCTCAGCCTAATCTTTCCTTATCTTTCGGACATTGTGATATGAACGAAACTCAACGACGAGACCCAGTTGAACACTCGCGCCTCACTTACAGCCAAAGAGTATAGCAACGAAATTGCATAGCGACAAATAATGATATTTTATTTGCCAAATGAATTCTAAGATTAAAGCTGTAGACTCGTTTTCCAATAAATGTGCTAATTTATTTTAGTGGAAAAAACAGAATTTAAATAATTTATTAGTAATCGTAAAGGCATACCCAACTTGTGCGCCATCGATTGTTCCCATGCGGAAGAAATAACCTTCCGATTATGACTCTTACCAGTATGTTTACTGTTGCCACAATGAGTCACATTCTTTCCTTCCAAGGACAAAGATACGAGCAAAACGCATCGAAGAAATTCCGATACAATAATTGAAATTCCAATATAATCGTACGCGTAAGCATATGTATGTATGTACCTATGTACACACACACGCATATATATATATATATATACATACATATATAATATCCCCATCTCTTGGCCAAGGAGTCGGAGCACCTGGACGCTTTAAAAAAACATCGCAGATCTCAGTGTAAATTAGGTTTCCTTAATAGCTTAACTGGTAGCGCATCCGCCCGGCAAGTGGAAGGTCCGGTGTTCATATCCCGGTTAAGGAAATATTTTTACGTTTGTGATCTGCTCAAATCCGCCTACCCCACCTCTTCTGTGTTCGTCTTTTATGTGTTTTCCTATCCCCTTTCCTTATATCTATTTCTATGTGTGAATGAATATTTGTTCGCCGTATGGCGGGATTTCGTGTTTGAATACATATATATAATACAATATGAATATATATATATATATACTTTTTCTTTGAAAATTGCTAAAATCTCTTTTTTAATACTAATTTCTCCAGTTTAACATGATTGAGTTAGTAAGATCTAACATGGTAATTGTCAAGACTGATGCTGAATTAGACTCAAAAATGTATTCGGTCAGAAGATGACGCGTAAGTATATGACACGAATAAATGGGGATACGCCGTGAAATCACCCTTGCACGGAGGTCAGTTCAAGACATCAAATTTACATTCATCTTTCCATAAGCACTTGAAAAAACGGTCAAGAACATAATTACCAGACACGCCAGGTTTTAGCGATGTCAACAAAGTTGGTTATTTTCGGTTACCTCCCCCTCTTTACCCTTTTGACCGGGAAGAAATACTCGATAACTCGACTTGATAACTTATTTACTCCGCCCGCAGCAATATGAATTGGCACGCGATCTCTGATTCATGCCGTCGCTCCACCTCAGGGACACGAACCACCCGAAGGTGTCATACAACCACTTGCAGTCGCGCTTACTGCGCCACGCTGGACTCGGGAAAAACAGAAGTGAAACAATCGTTTGATTCAAGGTTAGAGAGGCTTTTTCCATTGACCATAGTTCACGCGGCTAATCGAATGTACGCCGCAGCGCTTCGGATTTCAGTTATACATTCGTCCCTCCTTACCGACCGTCATCTCCGCTTGCACCGTCCACGGAGAGTTCGCAGGTGCACCACAGGGCCTATGGCGTGTACAATGTTTATGTATAAACCAGTCGACCCGCAAGATTATAAAGGCGCAGCATTGGATGTTCATTTTCTTTAGATATCTCTTTCTGAATTTGATACGTTAAACAAATAAGGGATTATTATTATTTAGTTCTAACATCTCACGTTTATATTGATTCCACTGCACTTAATAACTCGCGTTTAAAATTATTACTAACATTAACTTTTATTACAACTAATGCCCCGGAAATGTGGTGTCAACATTCATTACCAATGTAATTGTTTCCATGACAATCACGAAACTTTCTCTGGAGTTCTCTCGGATGAGGTCAGAATGCGGCTGGATCCCACGAAAATGAAGTACACTTCACGTAATAGTACGCATTTCAGATCAATGTAACTTACATAATGAATTAAGAGAAATCAAATTCCGTTCATCATGCATGATAAAACGTTGTTGTCGTTATCATCATTACAAAACTTTCCAGGCGTTCTCATGAGTATTTAATTGTATGTGGTCGATTACAAAATAAATCCGGTATTTAATTAAACGAAGATAAGTTTCCCAACAACCCTTCGAATGGCATTTTCGAACGAAAGCTAAAATTACTGGAAATAACGAGTTGCTCAAGTGCGAAAAGGGAACGTAACAAAATTACTTAAAGAAATAACACATACTATATACTATACAGCCTATATTAATCACCCTCGGTCGTGAGACGCAACACGCCGTGAGCTATCTCTGGTGTTCGCGTGACGGCTGCTCTAAGTTTATTTTCTCCCAGTCAGATGTCCGAACCACCTACTCATCACGAAAAATCGATTACTAATGCACTGCGCCGTCCGTCGTCTCTCCTCTGCATGGAAGGTGCTGAGTGGACAACAATACTTTGCTGCGATGTCCTATGACAATCACCCAATATGCATATGGCAATATGTTGGAAACAAGACATTAGGGGAGAAGGAATAATGGGAATATTTCTAGAAAGAAATTCCGAAGTTCAAGTGAACGGCTTCCTAATTAAGAGCAAATAGGATGTTGTTGTCCAAATAGCAACAAATCCATATGTGATATAGCGACTCAATTGTATCTATATGACCGGGGCAGACTACGAAGATAGTGAAGGGCGGTTGAGAAATCTAGAGAAAATCAGGAGGTAATGAAAAAGAAAATAACGGAGGATGAAACCTGATACCGAATCAGAAAATTCAAGCGGTGCAGAATATCCAAAAATCACTACTTATGGATCGAAAAAACTGAAGCAAAGAATAAATATAATTTTTTTAATCAATAAACTAGCTTTATAGTATAGTAGTATTTTGATATTTCAAATAGCATATCATAATGGAAGAGCAGGTTTAATCAAATTCTGAGCGCTAAATGCATAGATCATTTGCCTGATACCTTTATATCACTGCATACGCTGCAAGTTTAATTACTAGAGAGTAAATATTAAAGCGCTAAATAAACAATCATATGAAACTTTCCTGTCATACTCCAATCACAGAAATCGTTTTAAAAGGTTATTTTTTGTTTAAGGTATATCCTCAAGTGGAATTCCTCATTAATTTTCACTCATTTCATTAAAAGGCTACCGTAAATATGAAAGGTGTACTCGTGGAAGCTACATGAGAAGTCATACGAGGAATATCCATCAAAAGGAAGACCTTGATAACAGAATAAGTATCCGAACTAATTGAAGAAAAAGTGTAGTACAAGAACACGAGACAGTAAAAAGAATTTTGATCAGCAAGAAGACGAGGAAAGTCAGAAAGGAATGGACTAGGGTAACACGAGTGTAAAGCAACTTTTTACAGGGAACGATTGAATCAGCTTATGGGATAGCGAGAAAATAGCTTAAGGCATAATGGTGTATGAAGCAATGCAATATGGGATGACAAAGATGAAATTATAATTGAGATGAAAAAAATAACAGGTGCGAGTGTACTTGGAGCTTCTGTCGAAAAGAACTTTGTACAGAAATGAGGAACGTATCATTGATGAAGACGATAAATACGGTATAAAGAGGTTTGAGGACAGATAAAAATGCCGCGATCAAGGACAACGCGTAAACGAAGGCTCAATAATCGATTATCTTGCTTCGGAATAGAGGAAACACAAGATAAACAAATGCAGAAGCGCAAGAAAACAAACAAATATTCTATAGGAAAAATCTAAAAACTACACAAAAGGTAAGTCTTGATACAAAAACACATGATTATGAAATAAATAAATGGAGATATTTGGGGATACGATACACTTTGAGGATGACAGCAGGAGAGAAAATAAAATTGAAACACTCGAACTGGAAGCCATGGGAAATTACGAAGATCAAAGTAATGAATGGAATCTTTGAAAGAAAATTTCTGTTAAGAGTTGGCGAACAAAAATACTTATGTAAAACACTGAAAACACTAAATACGTGAAGTTGGAAGCGGAGAGAACGAATTGGAGCAAATGAATGAAGAACTGTTGAATGAGACGAAATGTGACCTCATGAGTAGTAGAGCTGAATAAGACTCATACCAAGTTTTGATAATAAGGTTTCTTTACTGAATCCATTCACATGATACGATTAAAATTTGTTCTTTCCATCCATATCTCCAGGTAAGTTATGGGGTACGAGAGACAAAAAGTATCATTCTCGTTTAGAAAACCAAGAATTTTATCTACCTATTTCTATTTTGAAGGATCAAGATAAGAGTTGAAATTCACAGGAGGTAATCGTACCTTTCGCCATTCAATACAATGGAGGAATGTGTCGCTTTGTGATATTATCGTCAAGTTTGTTACTAACGCAATTCTATAATTTTTTTCTTCTGCTTAGAATGTTTTATTGAGTTCAATTAGCATGAGTACCCATTAAAGCGGGCATAAGCAATTCTAAAAATAAATATTTTTCCGTTTGACTACGGCAATGTAGGAGTTGAATTATACCATGGATTTCAATGCGCGTTCATTCACCAAGATCCTTATCTTTCTTCTCTTTCAGACCTTATTACTCTTGTGGGCTGTGCCAATTGTGTAAAATTGCGGAAGTATTTTCGGAAAGACGATGTACAGGCAGATGTTTTCTCCCATGATGGCACGTGTTTCGCATTAAAGTGGGGAGAGTCAAATCATCATTGAGAGAGATCTTTCCTGAATACAATAGTGAAATCCGTCGTTTCCAGGGCAGGAACATTACGTGGAATTGGGGGCGCAATTTACGCCCCGCTGACAGATGTAGTTCCCATGGCCTCTCAGTTATGCCTCTGGTGTCCTCAAGACTGCAGGAATAACTTATTTCCAAGTAGGCTCACGCTCCGAAGACATGTATTTTGCGATTAAGAAATTTTCCGTTCTGCGAGTGAAGAATAAAGCAATCACTGAAATTTCAACACGTAATTATTTATATAAATTCAGAAATTAATCAGAAGAGCGCAGAACGACACTTCATCCCGACGGCGAAACAAAATTCAGAGAAGCAACTGGTCCCTCATCTTCGTTGAACAAGGAAACAAGCCAGAGAAATTTCTAAACCTTAAGAAATTGCTCAAAATCGGATTGGCCACTTATAACCACCAACTTTTGCTATTACGTCATTGGAACACAGAGATCCGTGGTTCATTTAGTATTCGCATGGTATGACCAAATGCATTTTACTCCATTACTGCTGTGTACCCACAGAGGGCAAAAAATTTCATTCCATTTGAACACATTAAGAAGTAGAAAGGCTTTCGTTTAAAAGCATAATTTGCGGCCATAAATTAGAAAGTCTATGTTTCGATGTTGTATACCCCTTGGCTATGCTATATTTCTCCATCGAATTCACCGAGTTTGACACACATTCCTAATTACCATATCGGCGCTTCATTTAAAAGATCGGTCATAATCAACAAAGGAAGCTTCAAACTTCACCCGCTGTCCCTTTAAGATTGACATATAAAAAGAAGTAATTCAGCGGAGTGGAAGAACAAGTGAGGTAAAGTTATACAAACTCTTTCCCTAGTCATAAACAGCTTATAATACGAATATTACCTCAATCACAAGGCAGTGCAACTATCTTACTTGGCTCAATGTTTTAAAGTATTTGAGTGCAGAAAATTTTACAAAATTAAATCACAATCCTTGAAAAAAAGAAATGCTATTCCGTAAAATTTGGTGTTCTTCATGGTTTTTCTGGACAAAAAAAATATTTTGGAAAAGTTGAAAAAACCACTAATTTCAATTTCCAGAGTCCTTGGAGTAGTATACGTACAGTTCAATTCCTACTCTCAAGGATATCGCACATAGTATTTGAAAAGAATGAAAAAGCACCAGCAATTTAAGAGTTCACTAATTTGACCAATGACTAGAAGAGGACGGGCGAAGTGTACTCCGAGTTAATCTTATCTAGTCAGAAGACCAAAACTGTTCATTCTTCGATAAAGAACCCAATCAAATCTCCCTACAAATCTCTCGCTCGCCCTTTAAGCGCGAGAGCATGACAAGATAAAAAGGCCCTAACAAAAGTACACGGTGTTCTAAGCTTGGCAAATAATATCAAGCGAGTGATGATGGATATCTAATCTTTAATGTTCGGCCATATATCCTATCAGAAAAATGCGTATTAATCTTCCTGGATGACCTTAGGTTGAGTGAGATAATGGATTCATGGAGGAGATACACATTCGCAAAGACACTCTGAAAGAGACTTATCCGCGATAAATTACGAAAAACGCTTGTTTTCGTAAGGGGAAAAAAAACAGCCGAAAACGGCTGTTTTTTGTGATGAAATTTTGACTATGCGAGTTTTCGACATCATATAACTTCGATTTGGGAAAGAGAGAGAACTCGTTTCGCTTTTTTTGTCTCATATTGCGTGATTGGATATCATGATAATAGAACAAAAGGGATTAAAAACAAATGATGCCTTACGTAAAATGCTCCTGAAATTCATAGCTGAGTGCAAATCGTCGAGCGATTGCTAACCACCACAAAATCGTTGATACGACGTTGCTAAATTGGCGTGAGCCGTGACCTATTATACGAGGTTTTTCATCAATCGAATTTCACAAATTGAAAATTTCTGGATCCAGTAAAGAATAAAAATATAATGTCGTCACTTTTAAGAACATGTGGCATCATACATCATGGTACGTATTTCCATCAAAATATTTAAGATAAACATTTCCACCATATCATGATTTTGTTTGAAGCTATTGGCTTGATTGCAAATGACCGAGACAATTACACAGGAATGATACGAGGATGCACGCTTAATATGTTGATGTAAAAAAGGTGTCATTATTTTTAGTTAAAATTAGCGGAAATTAATAAACAACTCTCAAAGAATACTGTGCACTATATCTGCAAAAAAAGTATGCCGAAGATGACGAACAAAGGGACGGAAAATTTGTCAATATTCTTTAATCTTCGAGGAAGAAGAATGTTTCCATCCACCAGGAAATGGGTCCTTCCATTTCACGGAGGGGGAGCCTATTGTCTCGGTTCTCAAGCCCCTCAGCATGCCGAGATACAACTGGAAGAGACAAGACAGAGTCGCAACTCTAAGGCATGCTCAAGGCAATGGCGAGGTCTCGCATATTTTATTCCAATGATTCTCCAGGTCTTTCGAATGTCTCGCCCGAGAACGACTGGATTTGACCGGGAGGAAGGGGGGGGGGGGCATTTTGAATTACAACCACCGTAGGTAGGTGACTACGATTAACTGGCTACTCAAAGGAATATCCTCACACCTTTGCATTTACTTATGTAACTAATAACTGAGGTCGTTGGACTGGCTAGATAGGGAAAGGCATACGAGAACTATCTCTTTCACAGAAAACTGGTTTTCCCTTCTTCTTTAGAGCTTAACGATTCGCTATACGTAATTTTTTGCCGATAAATTGAATTGGTCTTGTTAGTTAACTAAGTGGTCTTCTACTCAAACAAATGAGAGGTTTTTTTAATGTGGACTCACAAACAATTACTATTTCGAGAATCGCCGAATGGTTACCAAAACAGATCAAAATGTAAGTACTATTTTTGAAGTATTTGCGTCAAATTTCGATACTTCCCTTTTTGATACGTTATGATACCTTTCATTTCCGTATCAAAAATATATCTTACACTGCCATTCTTATAATTTCATCCTTTATAAATATAAATAACCTTTCGTTGAGCAATATTTTCCAAAAAATTTCATCATCTCTTGACCACAAATTACTCACTAACAAAATTGTCAACAGCTTTCCTTGGAAATAATGCCGTTTTTAAGCCAGAGCGGTACCGTAAACAGTACAATACTCTTTAGATTTGATTAATATTCGTGTATTGATTTCAAACATGATCCATTTAGGAAATGAATTCTCTGTTCATAATAGAATGAATTGAAAGTTAGTCGATACGGTAGCAGATAGACAAAAGCAGAGATATGGCCAGCGTGGAAGCCAATCTCAAGGATTCTTTGTTTCCTCGCTCAGTTAATCATTATAACTCAAAGAGAAAGATTAAAAAAACAGTTATTAACGCGAAGGGTAGAGCTCACATAATGCTAAGCCCTACGGTGTGTGAAATTTCCACATCAGGGAGACCAGTTCCTTTCCCTGTGCAGTCGATGGTTTCCCAAGATGATCTGGTACTCGAATAATCTCAAAGCTTGGATGAAGCTGAGGTTGTCCAGGGAGTTTGCCGGGAATCGATCCCGAGCGCTACGGTTAGTAGCCCAGTGCTCTACCGACTGGACTGCCGCGTCCTCAAAAGAGAATGGTAGCCTAAAAAATGCATATCTTCCTTTATAGACGTCTTCTGCTCTTATTTCCATGACTAGTTTATCCAAACGCCCGTTATAACATGCGAGGCATGTACATATTGTTCTGTGATTAAGTGAAAAATTATGGTTCGTCAGCAGTCACAGTCACTAGCGCTGGCAAATTGACATTCATTGCAAATATTTATGGATATCCCTTTTCTGGGATTCTGACACACATGCACTAAGGTGTGCTAGTACTGAATCACATTAAAAACCATTTGCTGTGGTGCTACACCCCCTGCCACACACCTTTTTTGGTGGCTCGCAGGGTATTTATGTAGATGTGTATGTAGAAATGTTCCAAACGACGACAGTCGGCCAAAATTTTGCGAAGTTCTCGTTTAAATGTCACATGCCATTACATTAGCCCACTTATCTCAGGAAGTTCGACTGACCACGGATGATTCGACACTCAAGGCGGCTCGTTCTAGAGTTCGAAACGTTATCTACTCGTATCTAAGCCATTCACCCTCAGTCAGGATGTGAGCCACATCCTGAAGGATGAGGGGAGCCTAGTATGGTTCACACGATGACACTTCCTCCCTGCGGTGTAAGAACCCACACGTGTCTCGTGTGGTCTACGCAAAGCCCTGGTTATGCTCACTCCTTTCTAGAAGTTCTTCCTTAACCAACTGTCCCAATACTTGAGAGTCACACACAGTGTTTGTCAGCTTATTTCGCTCGAGGTGACGGTTCTCCTACCATTTCTTCAGCGAAACTACAAGAATGCAGGTGATGACACCCTGCAGCCAGAGAGTGCTGGTAACTATAAGGATTACTGCAGCAGATTTCGAAGCAGCATTGGCGACCTCTTTGCTTGTGTTTACTTGGTGAGAAGGGATCTAGTAGAAATTGATTTACCTCGACTGTGGACCTCGTGAACAACTGTTGGGATTGCCAGTACCAGGGGTAGATGTACATGGCATATACTGTGGGTTTATCGTAGATTGCCATCTGCTCTTATGAACATGCAGACCGCAGGGCTCCTTACTTTGCTTATTTTGTGAGGTGTTTTGGCGTGGGAGGTTTTGTAGTTTAATGTCAAGTGCGTCCAGCGTGAACAATCAGTGCGGCCTGCACGAGGAATCATTTTTTTCTGTTTCAGTAAATTTCTGGTATTCTTTCTGCATAGGAGTTCTAGTCTGCATTGCGATGAAGAAGTATTTTAACTACAGGTTGATAGAAATTGGTAGGAGAATCGAAATCTGGACGACAGTACCATGCCCTCCATTTATCGAAAAATAGTATTATTATTGGTAATTTACCGGTTAATGTAGGTTTTGGATGGACACGCCTGAGATTCAGAATGAAATCAAAGATTGAATAAACTTCGTTTGCAATATTACGCCAACATTGGTTTGGTTGGAAACAGCGTAATTCAATAATGCATAAACATTTGCAAGTAAATATGTCGAGAGGACTTAACAAGGAAAAGAGGACGCTATTTATAACGGGGAAAACCAGAGAAAACTTGGATAAGTCTCGGACTGGAAATGCAAATACAATTAAAACCTAGAGACATTCAGCTGACGCACGCTAAAAATGGAGTGAATAAAATGGCCGCCTATTTACCGATTAGGTGTAATGCTATCAAATTTGTGAAATATTCTAAAAAAATCTGTATAACTGCAAATAAAAATAAGAATAATCATTTCTTCGTTCTCATTTTTTGGTTGGTTAGTTAAATAATATTTTATCCATAAATTTTTATTCCCAGAACTAAAACTGTCGGCTAGGTACCGTTGTTTTGTGGCCCAAAACATGTTGAGAATTGAAACTTTCAGTCAATTGCTTTATTCGTAGGTTTTAACCTAGGAAAGGCTTACATGGAAACTCTGACAATCATTGACTTTTGGAGTAAAATATCACTAGGCAACATGTGGAGACCTGTTGATGAAAAATTTAGGCGTCCATAATAGCGGATACAGAGAGACATTAAGGAAGCGCACGAACACGTATTTCCTAGAATATTCTCGGGTGTCGACCATTTTCGATCCTCAGTTCAAAAACAGCAAGACGTAAAGAATGAGTCAGCAGTATTTCACGCAAATCCCCGGGAAGAACTAAAAAAAAATATTTTGCAAGAGTCCTATGTTTCATCACCACTCCTTTTTAATCAAGCAATTTAAATGTCATTTGGTATGGACCGTAATAAGTTTTATTACCGCAAATTACCAAAGAATAATTACCCTTATTTATATTTAAAATACATGTCATTTTTATGGGTTTCAAATAATTTTTATTTTATAACCAAAACTGACCAAAAGGAAGCATTATAATGATATTAATTATAAGGAATCGTTACAATGAGGCTGCGCAATGATGTGATTCCGGGCCTTGGCCACCACCCAAAATCGTTGCCACCTCACTGCCTACACTACATTACTGGACAAATCATAACAGCACTTGATTAAATGACGAGGAAAACATTTCTCAATTAGATATGGTATGATGATTAACTCGGCTGTTTTCGCCGTTCTCCAGGCCGACCACTCCCCACGTTAAATCCTTATTCCCCCCGTCCACGATGCAAGTGATAGTTCATTGTTTTAAACGTCAGTAAAGAGAAAACATTAATCCCGTAATATATGAAAGCTTCAGGAAATATCCGAGTTGAGAAAACCGACATTATAAATAATTCATTGCCAAAAACTCTCGCTTCTCCTCGCTACCTCCCGAGGTCCCATTCAACCAAGCCAAAAGTCAAAATGAACATTTTATCCCTCGCGTTTCATCGTAAAATTCTTTGAAGTTATTGTTAACTACCAAATCTCCTGGATGAAAACAATTGAAACATCGACCGAAAGTAGAAAAAAGCTTTTAGGGTTTTTATACAGCCGCTTCTACAGAAAAGTAAATCTCTTTCACTGAAAGCAATAACATTACTCTTCCGCTAACGGGTCTAAAGCTCACGTGCATGGGTACAAACCGATTGATCGGTAATAAAACCGCTACATACAAGCAAAGGGCCGTTTCTTTATATATAACTATTGGCGGGTCACAACAAAGTTGTACGAATGCAGCGCCATCTATTTATTTTTTCCGAAGCATTTAAGTTACTGTTTTGATCAAGTAGTCGTTTGCCTGTCTCTGAATATAGATAACTATGTCCGCGAATATCGTTGCACCCGCCAGTCGCAAAGTGCGTGCTGTGCTTCAATTTTTTGGTGCAAAACAATCATCAGATTCCCAAATTCACCGGGAGTTGTGCCTAGTTTATGGACCTACAGTCATGAGTGAAGGAGTGGTTAGACAATGGTTCAAAATCCCCCCTCTATAGTTCCTGCAGAACTCGGCCGTAGCATTCCTGGATTTCAAAAAGCCAAACCTCTCACAAGAGGAAAAGCAATGTAAAACGTCTCCAAAACGACCCACTCACTTCTGACAGCACTTATCTCAAACGAGGACTGGAAAAAAGGCTCTGCCCAGCTTTGTAAATTCACAGTCCAAAATACATACTCCCTCTTTCTCTCGCACACCATATCTTCCTCCCTCGTTATCGGTATAAATCCGTATATTTCTTGCCAACCTGCAAAAATGTTGTAAACCTATTCAAATGTTTAATTTTATTTTAACCATCCCGAACGAAGTGCGACCAGCTATTACGACATCGGTTGGCCACTCCGAAATGAAGTCGGGAATCAAATCCATCGACCTTGCTTTGGCGTGACCATGGAGTGCCGGATCCAAATTGCAATCCTCGAATCCCCGTTCAACTAAAATAGGGAGTCGATGAACGGCGAGCGCGGCCTGGCGTCTTCGAAGCGAAAGCAAAACTGAGACGGGTAAATGAAAGGGGCGTGGCGAAACGGACGGGATTTTTAACCGCGTGGAAAGAGAAAGGAAGGACTGAGGACGGGAATGTTTATGAAAGTGATGAGATAAGGAGGAAGGTGGACGAGACAATGAGATGAGCTGGAAGGCAAAGGGAGAAGGGACGCGGAGTGAAAGCTGCGGGAAAACGTAAGAAAGTGGTTAAGAACGGAAGGAAAAACATTTATGCAAAAATAGAATTTTTAAATTGGTCCCATTCCGTCGACGCCTCTCCTCGATTTTTAAAAGTGGCCTTTCTGGTCCGCTCAAAATGAGCGTGCATTCAGTGAATGCCGAGCGAAGGTCTCGTCCCAGCACGTGGGAGTTTATTCGTAGTTCTTATTCACCTTATTAGGCAATACCCGCAACGTGGTCATTTCCGCGATGCCTCGATTCATTTTCCTGTTTATGAAACACACATTTCTTTTTCGCTCAACTGAATTCTCATCCTTTGATTTTTCTCAAGGAAAAAAGGAATAAATTTGAAAAAAAAATATTTTTAGAACATTAATAGTTCCATCTTGTCAAGTTTTAGGGTAACATTTACATGGATGTGACGGAAACCATTGATATAGCCCAATGAAATTACATTTCTGAGATGATAAAACCAGGTTATACTTAAGACAGTAAGCAAATTCTTCCTCATACTTTTTTTCGCCGTAGATGGCTTCTGGAGTATAATGCTTCTACATTTTTAATTACAGAGAGGTTTAGAAAATCAAAGTAACTAGGGAAAGTTATTCTTCAGGAGAGAAAAATAATGAAAGAGCGAAACGAGTAATTAAGGTAGATCCCACAATTTAGTAAGGGTTACTCAATTCTTCTACTAAGTGTTAAGCCAAACAACAACTTGGAGGAATGTTTTCAGTCACCGAACTGGGAGCTTCAAATGTCACGCTCATAACAACGAAAGACCAATACTAATTCAAAATAAGGATAGATGTTCTTACCTCAGAGAATTATTCGAAACATTTTATGTTTAATTGTAGTAATGTCATAACAGTAGATACATTGGAATGAATAAAGGCGCATCATCACATGGAGTGAGCGACGTTTCATTAATGTGTACGCTATCAGTAATGAATACATGGATTAACTTGCTCCATGGCTTCACCATTGCTGAGCCTATGTACCGACATACATAATCCTGGTCACTATATGTGATATTATGTCTTCATTCAATTCAGTATTTATGCGGTTGTAACACACGTACAGTTTATTCTGATAATATAAAAATATCGAGGTTCAAATTTCCAGCTATTTGATTAACCCCGCTTGGACATTGAAAAAAAATATGATTTATCGCCACAGAGGATAAAATCCAAGGGATAACATAACTAATGGCATAGGCATAGGATGACTAAATTGATTCCTTCCAACGACTTGGTCCTTCAGAGTGGTGATAAAACGTCCTACGAACGTACGAACACCCATTACAAGCTATGAATTACGGATCGGTCCTCACTTGCTGATACAATTTTTAATGGACTGTAAAGACACAGACTGGAACAATAATCTATCAGAGTCCTCTCAAGCTACGTACGCTGTAGTACCAGGAAGGGCCTTTCTCATGGGAAAAGTGGATTAATTTTGTATTCAATTACTTCTGTTGTAAAATGCTGGTTATTTGCAACTGCTCAAGTCACAGTTCGAATAAGTTCACAGGGGAAGTGGTTGTACTTCAGCTCGCGATCAAACTAAGCTTTAAAATTATCACCGCACTTATCCTCGAGTGTCTTCATAAAATCTCCCTGTCATTAATCACCACTCAGAGCTGTACGTATTCACATGTCCAGATAGAGAGTTTAATGGTTTTTGCTTTTACGGGTTGACGCTATCTCACGGCTACATTGCCGTTTTATAAACGTTGAAAAGGAAATATTTTTTTAACTTGTTTGGTGGAATGGAATCATAGTTGGAAAACAAAGAGTTCCAATAACAACAATACAACTATATACAAGCTTGAATTTACATTGCAGAAGAACGACAGAAGAACCAAAGCGAAAACTGTTTTTGTCCAATAAATAGATTTGAGGAACTCGAGGTTAAGCCATAAAATATATTCCCATAATTTTTAGCTTGTAAACGTGGGGAGGGCATTGGAAAAACGTGTAAATCATTCGTGGCATCGATTTATTCGTCGTGGAATCAATACATCCACATCTAACAAAGCCACATATGACAGTACCAAAGCACTGACACAACTGCGAAGTAAGGCCGCCGAGGAAATTTAATATAGTGGGAGAAACATTCAATGCTAAAAAACGCCACTAACTCCAACAACTAAATAGTCGCGGAGGGTGACAACGATACTCTATCCAACTTTCACAAACTAAAACATTAACTGAACAACTTACGCTTTAGTGCATTTGGCTGATAGCCAACAAGTAACAGACAACACGAAGGAAGGCGGAAATTTAAATAAGAATCAATCAATTCAACGACTCGCGCTTTGGTGTTCTCATTCTTTGACTTCTCTTCCCCATCACATAAAAGTTCATAGACCTTACGAAAAGGCCTACAATGATAAAAACCTTACCCACGGTCACCTCACAAACAGTAAATTTTGTTAATTTCATTCGGATTTTCTTCTTCGAATTACAATTTGCGTAAGTAGATAACTGCACTCCAGAAGTGTTAGCTAAATGATAGCAGACCAATATGGTAACTTCGATTTATGATTGATTCAACGAGAATAACAGAGTTCATCAAGTGAGTCAATCAGTCGAGGTTGAACTTTAATTTTCTTCAAAATTTCAGGATCGAAAAACTAATCTTTCAGTTAATTATAACCTACTACACATATAATATCAACAGTAGTTACTCGTGATTGTTAGACATCAGGATGCCCCTACCACTCTCCCACCATTATATAATGAAAAGAGAAACTGAAGTGAAGTCCATGAAGTTCCATGAAGTCACGCCCGAGACAACGAATTACTAGTACACCACCATTGTTCAGTAGCAGATCTAGAAAACCCTGATGGGCATTTGCATATATATATATATACATATATATATGTATATATATATATATATATATATATATATATATATATATATATATATATATATATATATATATATATATATATATATATATATATATATATATATATATATATATATATATATATAAATGTAAAACTTAGACAGGAACACTCCGTCGAAATTATCAAGATATTATTGTGAGTGTTCTTTTTATGTGTTCTCGTGCTGTGTGTTGCTAAGTTTTTTATTCAACACTTCCGTGTTACTTCGAATAAATCATCTATATATATATATATATATATATATATATATATATATATATACCCGGGACCCTCCGGTCAGCAGTCCAACGCTCTACCCGCTAGACCACCGCGACCCGCATATATATATATATATATATGCGGGTCGCGGTGGTCTAGCGGGTAGAGCGTTGGACTGCTGACCGGAGGGTCCCGGGTTCGATTCGGAGAAACCCGGTGTTTATGGTTATATATATATATATATATATATATATATATATATATATATATATATATATATATATATATATGGGGTTTATTTATATATATATTATTTATATATATACATATAAATAAACCCCATAAACACAGTAATCAACCCGAAGGTCGGTTTAGTAGGTGATGGTAGAGCTCACCCATGTACCAAGCCCGACGGCGTGTGAATATTCACACATCAGGGTAGGGGGGCCAGTTCCTTTCCCTGTGCTGGTTATGGTTTCCCAGGAAGATCTGGTACCCGAAAAATCAACTAGCTTGGGTGGAGCTGCAGGTGCCCAAAGTGCCTTGCCCGGGAATCGAACCCGGGACCCTCCGATCAGTAGTCCAACGCTCTACCCACTAGACCACCGCGACCCGCATATATATATATATATATATATATTCAAACTTGAAAATCCCGCCATACGGCGCACAAATATTCCTTCATTCAAACATAGAAATAGCTATAAGGAAAGGGGATAGGAAAACACATAAAAGGTGAACACAGGACATGTGAGGAAGGCGGTTTTTGAGCAGATCACGAAAGTAAAAATCTATATCGCCTTCCCCACATGTCCTGTGTTCACCTTTTATGTGTTTTCCTATCCCCTTTCCTTATACCTATTTCTATGTTTGAATGAAGGAATATATATAGTCACTTTCTTGGAAAACCCACGAACGTGCACAATAATGTGAATTCACTAAATAGTCATAGCAAACACAGAAACTAAAACATATAAAAGAGGGACTCACTAGTTCTCGAATTTTTGGTGGTGCAACCACCTTTCTCAAGAGGAATTAGGAACAGAACTGCTATGACTGCTATGTCTATTGCTATGACTATTTAGTGAATTCACATTATATATATATATATATATATATATATATATATATATGTATGTGTGTGCATGTGTAAAAAAACATCTACATCTCATCTACAGAACACCACGAAAGCCGCCGCAAGGGCGTGTGGCGGTGAGTGTTAGGTCACCACTCGTAAGGGAACAAAACCACATGTAAAATCAACACATACAAGCAAAACTATACCCACAGTGACGTATACATTCATCCAAAAATCATTTCATTCTGCACGCATGCAGGAAGAAATTTATCCAGTAACGTGCAAGCTATAATTTGAAAAGTAAGAAGGCGAAATTCCACTACCACATAAACATGCAACATAAAACGCTCTCCTTACCAAGGACACAGGTGTGTGTAATATATATATATATATATATATATATATATATATATATATATATATATATACATATACATACATACATACATACATACATACATGTATATGTATGCATGTGTATAATGTATATAAATATATATGTGTACGATATACATTTATACTTGTATATATATGAGCGAATACATATAATAAAATTTTAACTTTATTAAAACCAAAAATATTCCGTATGGGAGGGCCCAAGGATCCGATGGATCGGCCACCGCCCTTACTGGAGTTACTGATGATTAATACACTTTTTCCCTTGCCCTATTTTTCAATGAAGTTCCTGTCAAGTCCTTAATATGCTGACGTCGGATTTCTCCACACCCTTTTTTTCTTTCCCGTGCATTTCGCTTCCCTTAAATATCAACTATCTTAAATTGTGAGCAACCCCACGATGTCTCGTCTCGAATTGAGACACTCAAAGACGGATCATCTATGAATAGCTTTGGACGACCTTCTACCTATTAATCACTCAATACCTATCCTCAATACCTATCCGCAATACCTATCTTGCTCTCATGTTTCAAAATTCGATCAATAGAGATCACATGCGGGAAACTTTCAATGATTATTTCTCATCAATAAATATGAAATATTAGATTTTTTGTGCGAAGAAACAGGCGTACAAACTTCTAACGTCCTATTCATGTTTGTACAATTCACTTCTTTCTATCGGTGGACGGTGGACTTGAACATGCCTATTGGTTGAGGAATATTTTACACTAGCGAAATGAGTAATACTATAAGCTACGCTTAAGTGCCTCCCGACGATTCTTTTTGTTATTATCAGCAGTCCACCGGCTTGGAGTAGGTTTTTAATGGGAACCACTACACACTAATGATGTTTCAAACCCTAACCTACATGACACAAAATATCCTCGAAGCCCCATACTGTACATTACAGTAATTCAGTCTTTTGGTCTGCGTACTATCTATCTTCTTTAATTCCTTCCAATATGTCTAATCTTTTCCTCGCTATACTTCACTTCCTCAGAATCCTCCCATCTGCTCCTGTTTACAGCATCCCATTTCTTCTCAGTATTTCCTGAAACCATCAGCCGTGCCTTCTTCAAGTTTCTCCTGACAGCCGTTTCTCTCATCCTCTACCACTCTTCATCGTCTCCTGACGGCGAATGTCATTAAATGAGATAGCATTTGAACCAATAAATCAATTAAATCGGACGCTTCTCTAATACGTAAGTGCATCGAGAAATTCACATTCATAAAAATTAATAGATATTCGCAGAGGAGATATTTTCACAAGCAGCGAGCTTTTGGATTATTTATCGTTTTCCGAATGACTCGCAAAAAAAGAAAGGTGCACGTTTCCTTTCTGAATTCACGAAAAGAAAACGGAAGCATAAGGAATAGTCGATAAATATATCCATAAAAAATGTAGAGGGGCCAGATATGTCTATCTTTGGCGGAATCACCATAGAAGCTGTCGAATATATGTCGGTATTACATAACATTCAATTTCGCTCAAATTTCCCGGAGAACTGATGCTCCCTCACCCGAGGCTATTTCACGTGATATTTACTAATAGAGAGAGAGACAGTCGTAGTGCCGTGAAAATATCTCATCGCCGTTCGTTTTATTTTACAGCAATCGCACATTCTTCCCAAGGAATAACAGAGCCGTTGTCATTTCTTCGTCAGTCCCGAGCTGGTTGACGCTAGGCGGCGTCCGGTGCGAGAGCAAGTCCAGTCCTCAATCTCCCCATTCCGGTGGCCATGTACCGATAACGGCCTTCCACTTCAAACCAACCGCAAGGACATAATCAATCCGAAGGAAGACGTACCACCCATAATTGCATAGTTTTAAAAATAAAAGCCGTAAGATGATAATTTCCTTGCCTTCAGCAGCAGTCATTAAGAATTTCCTTCAAATTTTGCGACATTACTCGTGATTAGAAAGTAAAACGCTGCCCGCCATTTTTACCTACTTCGATTTTGGAGCGTTCTCTAAAGAGTTAAACCTCCACAGTAATCAAACGAGGTTAATAAACGTCACTTGACCATATTACTAAATCACCCTCGGATATCACCAGCAAAGTACTATCATTACGCACATTTTGCTCATTTCCAATTAATACCACAGGAATATTGTAAACACTACAACTGAAAGCCAATTCAAATTATCTGTCAAAGAAATTATGTATTCATCATAAAGCGTAAATATATTTTATCGTAACATGATTTGCTATGGAGAAATAGAATATTCTGCGATAGAAATAGGATGACAAAGATATTCACCTCGGCAATGGCTAAAGAAATTATCTGGTAAGCCTAAGATTGAAAAGAGGTACTTAAAGAGGAACTTAACAGTCATCAATTGTGAATTACAGATAGGCAATGGAAGGGTATGAGAATAAATTAGGGATCAAAAAGAATGGTATTTCACGAGGTTCTGGGGATTTTGGAGAATTCGGTGAATTAATTGCTAGGTGGAATTAAGACATCAACGGTTTTGCAAACCACATCACTTCAATTTCACATCTTCATTTAGACTTCGCAAGGATGCATACAACTTTCGTCGGTACTTATCGTGCATGAAGTCTCGGATAAGTGCACCCCCTTCTCGAATACGCAAATAAGTCATTAATCACATTTTTAATATATAGTTTTAAAGTATATGTATAGTGTAAAGGCTAAGCACGGGGAACGCTATAAGTTGTCTCTTTCTGATAATGTAAACATTTTTATTTACATTCAACCTCTCTTTATACGAACTATACTCGCATTTCGCGACTAATTTCAGCGGGCTATATTCCACATGCAGCCAAAAAGTGCAGAACATTTTACATTTCACGAATGAGCCTCTCCGAGTGAGGTCCATCTTTGCTTCACTGCACAATTGACACCCAGTCTGTCAACTCAGTATATGTCTCGCCGGATACGGATTTCGATACAAATATATTATCCAGCATGCACATTCTCGTAATTGATACAATTTCACAGCGCGATTTGACCACAGCCGTTACAGCACCTTGAACACTGATTGACCACTGCCTAAAAGGAATAAATTAAGCTTTCACGTCCTGGGTTTCGCTACTCAACCATACTTAAATGGCAAAAGTTGGGAAAATAATAAATTTCGTCAATCAACATCATTATCGTCTTCACGTTCTCAGAAAAAAATCACTACGGAATCCTAAACGGGAGAAAAAGGGGTATGAGAATTTTCCGTTGGGCAGACTGCTGTGGTTAGAAACTTTTCCACGTTTTTCTCATTGCTCATGTCAAGAGCATAGGAGGGGTACCCACTTTTGTAGAGCACAATTGCTTCCAGCGAAGGCCTTACACCGCTGGCAAGAGCACTCTTTTCGCCATGCGAAATATAATATTTCTCCTCAGAGAAAACCAAAAACCAGAGCCTTATATTTGTGAGGACATCCTCTAATCACAGCGTGAAAAGCGGAACCGCCAAGGCCAAGCGGAGCGACGCCATCAATTGTGCTCCCCAGCACCGCAGGCCAATGTCAACGCCTTATTGACTTGCATCCACGGTCAGCACACGCTCTCACCCGGTGGAAAGCGTACAACACCAGGCCAAAAAAAACAATATCAGTTCGGAGCATGAAAAAAACAACAAGTTATACTAATATTTACTCGATTTATTATCTGGTGCGGAACTTGCATCATTTCTTTTTTGTCCCAGAGTCGGAAGATTTCCTCCGGGTGAGCGTGTGTGCCGACCGTGGATGTAAGTCAATAAAGCGTTGGCATTGCCCAGCAATGCCGTCTAAATCATTTTTACCATCGACAATGGTTTCGAACATTGTATCATTATCAGGTTGATTGACGACAAACAAATCCTTGGATAGAGGCCGTAGGACGAAACAAGGAAGGATTTGATTAGTAACTTGGTACGCACACCCTTACGGAATCCCTCGCATCAATCCTTCTCTCATCTATGCTAGAACGGGGAAAATTAAACGCCAGATGGCAATACGTGCCAATGCTAAAGCTGATAAATTAAAAGAATCTAAACTGATTTAAAAGACTTTTTCCTTACTCCTCAATGAAGAGATTCCAAGAAACTATGACGAATACACATATGGGCTAAATTTCTAATTGCTACGTCCGCTTTATTCATTATAATACTCCAGTGCATCCGCTTGATCTCCTGATCCTCTCCATCGCTATGCCAACACTTTTTCTTCCCTCGCGCGGAGGCGAGTGCCCACTTTAAGTCCCTGATCAGCATCAAGGTTCCACACTGTTAAAAAAATGTGCACACACAAATGGAGCACCACCGAGGGAGCCAAGGTAACAAGATAAACGGAACACCACCTTCCTCCCCTTCGATAAATTAGGGCACTAGTCCTTCGACGTGGGAAAATATATGCGCGTGCCAACTGACCGCTCGTTCTCATAAACTAATTCCCCTACTCCGTCTACACTTTTTTCTCAAGCCGACGAAAGGTGATCGTCGCTACACAGCCAATACATGTCTCTAAAGAACCACATAAATCCTAGCCGGCTGGTAACCTCATCAGCCGAGCATTCGCTGCAATAGCGCACTCGGGCGCATCCATTCTCTCTCTCTTCTACCAGATGTTACAAACTTTTATTGCTCGATGTTTTCATCCACAATATTAAAAAAAAACCTACGACACCCACATAAGGAAATAAAACGGACCGATTGCGGGAAACATTTGATACGATTTTGACGGAACATCATCTCATGCAAACGTGAAACTTATTAGATGAAGGGAGGATTGTACAATTCAAATCCTCTCATCAATACTAAAGTCACTGAAAGTTTAAACAACGATCAACAAAGCTAACGTAGTCCACACCCCTAAAGTTCAAAGGTTGACCAGCCAATAGAGTCTTCATAATAAAAAGTGAGATAACGACACTCCTGTAAACTCTAAGGCTACTCTTTCTCCCGTATTTTTATGAAGCATTTATTTACAACGGTAGAGATTTAAAGAGAGGACTTCCCTCCGCCAAGGACACGAGAAGAGGAAAGTCCCTACCTCGTTTTTCTTTATGGAAATCGCATGTGTTCCAAGGCCCTCAGCCTCCACATGGGCAAGCGTTCTTCTATTCATTTCCTTTCTAGCAGAACAACACGATAACAGTCGCGTGATTTCATACCACAACACAATATTTCGCGTGACTGCAGCTGGCGAACGTCCGTTTGCAAACACGTGAAACAAGCAATTGTGTCGGCCACTCGCATGATAAACCAACCCATTTCCAGAAAACTTAAAAAAAATCACCCATTTCAGACATGAGCATGGTTAGCTTTGCTGAATAATTCCACAATTGAAAGAGATTTGCCCACAGCATCTTCCCGTGGGATCTCCCAATCCCTCGTCTTCGGCTTCTAAGCACAATTAACGCGCATCTATCCAGAAAGCACGAATTAAATAAGCTATTTATCCACTCTTTTAGAACAGTATAAAGCTTGTATGTAACGACAATGTGAACATGGCATTAAAGTCTCGGAAAAGGTGCACCACGTTCTGTAGAAAACGTGCAATTTGAATTTTTAGGGATTGTCTCAAGCACTGAGAAGGAAGAAACTCATGACATTCAACTATAGTATTATATCGTTCCTTTTTTTTCTTCCTCATTGGGAACTTTTTTTCTCATATGAAAGTTTTGAATAAATACCAAGAGTGCCGTTGTGAGAAATTTTATATGTTTCCATTAATAAATATTAATGGAAATGAACGAGCCATGACAGTATTAAAAGAAAACCGCGATGATGTTTCTTTTTTAGAAGCGCAGGACGTTAACGCCCCAGTGACTAAAATGTCAAATAGAACGCAGTCAATCAAGAACTGCTCAGAGAAAATCCAGATTTCAAGTGGCAATGCCAAGATTGACACTTACGGCTTGATCCAGAAGAGCAGAGGAGGGAATCGATGAAAAATCAGCCCCACTGAGTAATGGTAGTAGTAGTTAGGTAGGTAGGTAGTATCCATTTCGCAGGGGGACAATCCTAAACTTACGTAAAACTTTTGAGGGGTTTGAGGGGGGCACAAAAATCCATTACGTGAGTAGGAGGAGAGAATTATTTAAGCATTTATCAGCCTGTTATAAGAGTTCCAAAATTTTTGTTTCATTTCGCAGTAGTATACGTTCTTATGCAACTAAATCCGTGGTATAAATACAGAATGGACGTAGCTACGGCCGTGAAGCAATGAAAACGAGAGAGCCGAGACCGTAAACTTGATTGGCACTATGTTTTAAAAGGGGAATAAAACAAGGTTACAAGTAAGGGGAAAAATAGTGAACACACACGAGGTCACTTAGATGCGTTTGAGAAACAGTGACCCACGCATACCTCACTGGCATAGGAGGGATCCTTGTAAACTCTGAGTGTGCGTGTGAATACGATTCACGAGAGTGAGTGTTATTAACACACCCTAGTGATCGAGTGGTTGTAAGTTTTTTTTATATTTTTTATTATTAATTTTGCCTTTTGTGTGTGAATGAGGTATACGTGGATCACTGTTTCTCAAACACCCAAGTGACCTATTGTGTGTTCCTTATTTCTCCCCTTACTTGTAACTTTGTTTTACACCCCCCTTTAAAACAGTGGCAATCGAGTTTACGGTCTCGGCTATCTCGTTTTCAAAGATGAAGTATTCTAAGGGAACGGCTACCGACCGGGGTGAGGGGGTCGGGTTCGCTTCCGTGTGATGCCTCTGGGAATCCTCAGCTTCACCCAAACTATTTTATTTCTGGGGAACCAGAACTTTCTGGGAAACCACTGGTGGCACGGGGAAAGTAACTGGTCACCCTACATCGATGCGTAAATTTCACATGCCATTGGATTGAGCAGCCGTCCGAAAATGCTCCACTCCTTCGATTGGGGAACAATTAGTTGTTGAATTTTAATATTTAAGTACCTCGATTACTGAGGTCATTTCCCCTTGCGGGGAAGAAACCAACCATGTAATTAGTGGGTACGCACGTTCGATAAAATCTGCACGCGACCACTCCAAGAGGGCGAGTGACCGCGAGACGTTATCAGGTCCTAGCGGACGCGGGGCGAATGACACCACAATTCTTCCATTCACTTAAGCGAGGAAACGCACGCTTGCTGTTATATTACTGCGTAGATCCACAGAAGCGGCGCCATGCCTTATCCTCCCCCTTGCCCATGTAGCAGCCTCCGAGAGGAGAATCTATCGCTCGTGACCTCGGAGTGATTAGGAATGCCGCGAGTCACAGTAACCCGACGCTTCCGGTCGAAGAGCGTCTTTCACCATATTTCGAAACGTACGTACTATGAACTTTGATTAATACCCAATCCCATCAGGAGAAAGCATTTCGTTTGTGAGTCATGGGAGAGTACCACAGTACCATCACAGCAACCTATCGGAAGGTTTGATGGGGTACCTCGTATGAAGTCTTAACGGCGTGAGAAATTCGCACGCCATGGTATGGGGATCAGCTTCTTTCCCTGTGCCGCCAGCAGTTCCCCAGAAATATATGTAATCCGAAAAAAATTACAAAATATTGGTGAAGCTGAAAGTGTCATAAGTATTCGGGAAATGATCCCGGGACCCCCGATCGATAGCCGAACTCTTGCCTCACTAGATTGCCACGTCACAGTTCAAAAGTAGTGGCATTAAAATGAGTTCATCGAATGTTTCTGTAATAGGTTTCTCTTCGGTCGGAAACACGCAATCGACCTAGTTATCCACGTTTTGCATCATATATTACCTCGAACACTCGCAAAACAGGGCACGCAAAGCAGGGCTCGCAAAAAGTAGTTTGATCTTTATGACTTAAGTCCTTGGAAGAGTGTACTTGCGGCTGTTTCTGTTCATTTTCACCGGGATAGCATTCGCGACCTTAGTAGTCACCACTTAGAGCATAGAAAACCTCTAAGGCTTGAAAATAAAGAAAATGGAAGATTGTTTCCTCCATTTAAGGATATCAGCATAAGAAATCAAATTATAAATTCTGATTTTTTCAAGAATGGAATTTCAACCGTTCCACTCTAATTTGAGAGGTGCTTCCTATTAGGTTACGTGTACGTCTAATTAAGGCTGTCACCAAAAGAAGCAAACACACCTTTTGGATTTGTTAATAGATCATTACAGTGCATATAAATATTATAGCAGCAGTCACTAGAAGAACTACCCGGAAATGTCAATATAAAATGAAAAATTGACACATTAACCACGACTTTTCCATTTACATTAATTAAAGAAGCCTCAATTTTTCTCACAAATAACAATTCGTAATGGGCTGCAGCTTTTAGTTAATTTATTGGATTCACTACCGATTTCATGGTAATTTAATTGATGGAATAGTGTAAAACTACGTCCATAACGCATTGAGATACCTTAGGCATGTGCAATAAAACGCAATTGACGTAAATTAAAGCCAAAAGCTTAAGTGATTAGAGAAACCAATTTGAAATCAATTGCTGAGGTCAGTGTCTAGGAATAAAGGATTGGATGAAGATATGAGGTTGCAGATAGACCGCATTCGGATATGGATCTAAAAAGTCAGATAATGCGGGAGAGATAAGTGACTACTGGGATGTCGAAAGCCGGAGTGGGAGAATGCTTAACAAAGTATTGCATAAAAGAAGGAAAGGAGAGAAGAATGAGAGGAGGCCAACATAGCGGAAGTGTCCGTCCATAGCCTCGCAAAAAATTGAAAATTAGAGTAAATTTGACGTCAGGCGGGAAGTGCTAGAAGTGCATAATAGAGAAAAACTGCCCACTTCCTGATGTAGGAAATCTCGTAAAAGCTTTTGTACGACTAGCCGGCATCATCTGGTCGCATTTTAAACATAGCATGCACCTGAAGATGAAGCTCAGTCGTCCAAGTGCACAATCACACACACACATATACATACATATATATATATATATATTACTTCACACATAGAAAAAGATATAAGGAAAGGGGATATGAACACACATAAAGAACGAATACAGGAGAGGTGGGGAAAGCGGATTTGAGCAGACCAGGAATGTAAAAATATTTCCTTAACCGGGATTTGAACACCGGGCCTTCCACTTGCCGGGCGGATGCTCTACCACTTAAACTATTAAGCAGACCTAATTTACACTTAGAACCGCGATGTTTTTAAGCGCCCAGGTGCTCCGCTTCCTTGGCCAAGAGATGGCTTTAGGTAGCTGTTTCACCCACCAAAGAAGAAATAGACAACACACACAAGAAGAAAGGACAGTAGGTTAGCAACCATTCAGCACCATAGAGGATAGGAACAGAACAGTACGTTTCGTGGCACGCAACGTACCCGAAGTCTTTTTAAATAAAATAAAAACCATCAGAACCGAGATCCCTCTTTCAACATTTAGTCATAAATACCCATTTGTTCAATACAAACATCTTGAATTTATTGACCTCATATTTAAATGGTTAGGGCTTCCAGAAACAAAGAAAAACTATTTAGCACATGGTAAAATTAATGCGTGACAGAATATGCATTACAAGGTAAAATGATAAATCCAAATTTTTCATTGCTAATAAAATACTTTAATAGCAGAAGTGATGAAGAATGAATTGCTTTAGTACATGATGAGTCCGTACCTCAAGTACACCCTCAAGTGAAAAGCATCAACGGCTTTACGAAAGCTAAACAAAAGCGTCTGACTTCACACATAAGGTAGTGGATGACTTATGACTCACCATAATTTCATATGCATTGTACATTACTATTTATCAACAATACAATATACGACAGTAATTTTTCGTTGACTCCCTTAAGAACTTTCTTGTAAAGTATGCAATATCCCGACCTGAGTATGCTTCGACCAACCTCAATCCTTCCATTATATAAAATTATTTCCCTCGCTAATACTATAAAACGCTAATACTTGTGCGTCTTCATCTGCCTGCTGCTATTAGTAGATTCAGTCACATATCATGGTTCAAAATTACGTAGAAGACTTCGAATCCAGGGACCAAAGTTGGGTGAAAAGCGATAACATCATTGACGGCTTTGCAGCGCATCATCATAGATGAGATATCAAAGTGGACGACAAGTCTCTTAAAAGTGTCTTTACATTTTCCTTTTCATCTTGATCCTGAATATGTTCACGAAAGTCAAATATATTCACCGCTTGCTTTTCACCATTAGGATGAAACTCCATTCCCTCCAGTGTGAGTAAATCGAACAGACAGACAATCTCAAAGTTGAACTTCAGCAGGATTAAAATAGAAGTAAAAATTTTTGCCATGAATCACTTGGATTGTTTTCAACTTCTCAACCTTTTCAAAGACATTTTTACTCGCACGAGAAATTACGTTTTTTTTATTTGGCTCGCGGGTGGAGACAGAGATGAGTCTCTTTTCGTCAACGAGGGATATTTACATCCCATTTCTTGTTCCCGACCACCCTTTACCAAAAGCGATATCTTCCCGCACAGATGCGCAATTAGAAGAAATCAATCGATTCCGATCACATCAATTGATTCACGCATATTAATCATATTTATAAAACCCATTGGAGGTGAATCGAATCAAACTGGCAACTGAAGTGGAAATCAATTGCATGCGATGGAATTGGGACTCTTCTGTTTCCTTGAACGGGACAGTGGGAAAAATGTGAATCACAAGGACACTCATGCAAGCATATATGCAAATCGGGTCCGGTCATATCGCAATCAGTACCAATCGCATCAAAATGGGATTTTAATGAAATATTAAAAAATTCCGTAATCGCGCAATGAATTATTGATTTTTTTACTGAATCGAATTTATTTCCTGCCTATTCGGTGCACACAAAACCCGCTCGAGGTTTACCGGGTACCTCCCGAGTGAACGTGATGCACCGATTTGTGTTCTTCAAGTGAAAAGACAGAATATCACCGCGGAGGGTATGGTGAGGGGGAGGGAGAGAGAATGAGGCGTTCGCGGCTTGCATGGTTTCCGGGTGATGGTGGGGTAGAGCATGGAACGGAATGGCCAACAAATGGAAAAATTCCTAGAAACTATAATTAGTATCCCTCAATCTTTCCATGGATGTTGCACAAATAAATAAATAATGGGAACGGAATGAGGGACTCCGTTAGCCAACCGCGGGTCGGCGAAAGTGCAAGTAGCTTGGAAAGGAGGTTGGCGCAGTCGGAGGAGTTTTAGCGTTATGTCGACACGGCGGCGTGCGCCTTCCCAATGGCTCTCCTCTTCCATCCCCATCCCCACAAGCGCCCCGGAGGGCCCTTTGTCCTAACCATTTGGCGAACCGCGTGGTCGACTGCGTGCCGAACGTGACGTCACTGGCATCCGCGACGTCACCGTTCGTGTTTCCGTACACTCTCGCTCGCTCTCCCTTTCTCGATCGCCCTGGGAGAGTAGGTCAACAACCGCGATGACGGCGGAGGGAGGGAAGGGGAATAATCTCCGTCCTGCAATTGGCACGATGCGTCTTTTATCGTGGTTGAACAAAACTTGGGTGCGTGCGTGGAAACCCATGGTCCGCAAGAGCGTAGCACACAAATGCTCCAGCACTTGCTGGTGAGTTCAAAACATTCGAATCCGGATGTTTTCAACACACACGTGATGATTTGCATCTAAAAGATTCCTCACCAAGATATTACTACATCACAGGCCACTTTGAATTCAAAATACGTTATTACCCAACATTTTGTGGAACAGAAAGAGACAATGGTACTTGCACTTCGGCTCGTGAGCCGCTCATATCCTTCTCCACTTCCATTTCCAGCAATCCCTCACTGCCCAGAATTGTCCAAACCAGGACTCTAAAGTTCTCGGACTAAATTGTTATGTCAGTTTTTCCGATATTTTCAATTCAAAAAGTCACGCGGCTGACGAATATAAACATCGATCGTCATCAACATCAGTCCGAAGACTGAATGACTACAGCCCTCGACTCTCCCCTGGGCCATATTAATTTTCTTATGCCCTGGTAGCCATTCTATTCTACACTCTCTTTATTTGGACAATATATTTGTTCCTTGGCCTTCGTTGTGGCGAATTTCTATTTATTTTCCCTTCAATTATATTTTTTGAGAGTCTGTTGTGTCACAAGGTGCGTCCAATCCATCAGGTTCTTCTTTTCTTTACGTTGTTCCATATGGCCTTCTTCTCTCCAATTTTTCTCTATACTTCTTCATTTCTCACTATGTCCATTTAGCCGTCACTGTACGTCTCCAGAGCCAAACGTCGAAGGTTTCTCTTCTCCTCTTCTGTCTACTTTTCCTATGGTCAATGTTTCTGTTCGAGTCAACTTCACACGAATGTTTTCACAAATTGATTTCTTGTTTGTAGTCGCATCATCGTTGAGGATAGGAGTTGCCATTTCATCATAAACTTCTTCTTACCGAGAGCTATTTTGCACCTAATAACCGTTGAGCTTCATGCATTTCATTCAATTGTGCTTCCGCGGTAGACTAATGCTTCCACTTATTCTAATTTCTCCCGTGTTAGTGCAGACTGTGTCCAAAGTTTTTCTCTTCCGCAAATAAGAATTGTTTGTTTTTTTTCTATTTATTTTCATATATTTATTCTTGCAATATTCAACCCATTGTCCTGTTGGATGCTTGCAGGTCTTCTCGAGTCTCTGCTGTAACTGCGATATCATCCGCGAATCAAAGTACATTTTATATTGTATGTTAATTGGTTCTCCGTCCATCCCAATGCCTTCGATGCGGATTCCTTGCGCTTCCATTCTTTCTCCTTCTAAGTACATGCTGATTAACGTCGGTAGAGATTGCATCCCTATTTAACTCATTTATTTATTTTGCTTCTGCTCTCCTTCCGTCTTTCATTTGAATTTTGGCGAACTAATTCTTTCAGAGTAGATGGATTATTCTGTTTTCGTAATCCATCCCAAGTTTTTCCAGCAATTGGAACATCTTATCTCACTCAACTTTATCAAAGGCCTTCTCCAAGTCCACGAATATCATCCTCTTAAATTGCTGTCCATGATTACTCTGAACGAGACATCCTTATCTTTTCCTAAATAGACAGGAACGAGTAATGCATAAGTGGGGATAATGACCAATTGACGGTGGAACCGGAGTGACCTTAAATATCGTTTCCCCAGAATAGGGAAATTTGTGCCTTTCAACAAGTAACATGTGACTGAATTGAAAAAAATATATCGAGGAAGATATAAATGATCGAATTCTGGGCCATGCAAGGAATGAAAGGGGAAAAAATATTTGGAGAGCAAGAATAAAAAATATCTATGAAGAAAATGAACGAAAACAACGCCAATGTTAAGCATGAAAATGAAAATAAACCGTGGAAAATTAAATTTCAAAAAAAATATTTTTTAATGATGTATTAAAAGAAAAACTCATTTAAAACTCGGAATTATTATTTGATAATGAAAGAGAACTTAATTGATTTTTTTAATAATTAAGGGAATGAAAGTTTTAGGTGTGCCAAAAGGATGTAAATTATTAGTCAACTATATAGATACTCGGAAGAATAGATATGCATTTTATGTTAATCTGAACATTATTATCAATTTCAAAATGCTCGCTGAATAGAAAACATTTACACTTACAGATTCGATTCCAAATAAATATCTTTTAATATGAGAGATATTATTTCAAGATGAGCTTCATCAAATTAATCTAATTTATAATTTTTTTTTAATCTAACGTTACCATATTTTGATATTTGTTCGAAAAAGTTATGATTTCACTTTTTTGGAATGAATTCTGATGCCGTTGTTTCTTATTATGGCGGTGTCATTTGATGAACAGGCTGCACTGCAAATCTCACCGTCCGAAGTGTCGTGTCATGCACAATAAATTTTATACAAGGAAATGTGTAAGTTTCATTATTTTCAATACCACTGTCTCGGCCATATAGCCACATTGGTTACTTTACATCCTGAAAATCAGTCCGACCTTCCCAGCATGAAGCGCAAACAGTCACGTTAACGATTTAATACTGTATTTAATTTGTATTACTCATTGTTTCTCTTCCACGTTCTCTCCAATAGTTTGTTCGCATACGTACAGACACAAAAACTCACGCATATAGTATGCTAAGAAAAGGCTCGTATGATATGGGCCGCAGTTTTGTACAGCGCGAAAAAGTGGCCATTAAAGCAGGATGGTAGGCGTACATTGGAGGATTTTGAAATGTGGGCATGGAGAAAAATGATAAAGCTGAAATGAACAGAAAGGAAAATAAACACGGAAGAGCTGATGGGGTGGAGAGAGGAATGTTGAGATAAATCCAAGGAAGGTAGTAAAGATGGATTCAAAGAGATTATTTATTGAGAATGGGATGCTGAAGGTTGAGGGGAGAATGTTGGGCAAACGAGGAAGGGGAAGGGATATGATAGGCATGTTCGATGGAATGAACGTAAGAAATAAGTATGTGAAATTGAAGAGGAAATTACTGTAGTGCCCGATTAAAGGTTGTTTTTGGTTATGAGAGGCGAGTAAATGCATTGCTGTGCAATTGTATAGGCTGTGTTTATCCAAAATCTACCCTAACCTGTATAATACCGATAATTGTACATTACTACCAAAGAGAACTACCGGACTTCATAACAGGACGTAATTATGTCGTGTGCATCCACGAGAAAGTACAAAGTATAAAGCAGAATTCCGTGAGTAAGGATTTACATTAGTGAATGTTTCGGCAGCGATGTTCATTTTGCAAGAATTCTGTCACATTCGCATGCACGTGATAAATTATGCTATATTCCCCTTTTACCACAACTCAGGTTAAGGCCGTGGACCAAAGTTACAGACTCTGTGGAATTAGGGTCTGGTTTATGATACAATTTGTCATTTTAGAGCATTTAACTCCTCTCAAATAACAATTTTGTCTTCATCACTACAGTTATGTTCATAATTGAACTAAGTTCTAGGTCGCCTTCCCTTAAATATTTCTGCGACAGCTACCTTCTCCGACTGGAGGAAAAGAGCTCGAAAATTTAGTTAATATGTATTTAATTATTTGAGGATTATACAACACAATCAAAGCACATGCGGCTGTTTTGCCCCTGGTCCTAATATCGCCAGCAATATGAATACAAGCATCGCTCCGAATCAGGCATAAACAAGGTTATTTCTTTAAAAAAAATAAAGATTAAGATCCCAGGCATTAGAATTTTATGTCTATACTATGCTACCATTAAAGCCTTCTAAGTTTCTTATTATTGGCTATTGTAATTTACCTAAATTCATATTCCGGTCATAACCTTCATAAAAACCGGTTACACAATCTTTTGCCTGCGTGGCAATACCGGTCAAACTCAGCCAATCTCGGAAATGGAAAAATAGTAACTTTGTGATTCCAGAGAAAATTTATTTTGATAAGACCCGGGTTTCGACGTTCAACGTCATCTTCAGGTAACAACTCTTACAGATATCTGTCTATATACACTACCCTAAGGTCGGGGCGGGGAGGGCGAAGGTCGGGAGGTAGGGGAGGGAAGTGAGCAACGATTGTTGGAGGAAAGGGTAGAAAGCGGGAGGAGGCCCTCTATGGGGAGCATTCCTCCTAATGGCGGAGGAAAATGGTGAGTTTTAAACTGTTCATAGACATAAATACAAAGCTCTTTACATGTCTCTGAGGTCCAGGGAGAGTGTGGGGGAAGAAGAGGGTTTTTTCCCTAATTAACCCAAGTATCGAGTAGTGGTAGGTTCAGGAGGGGGGAGTGGGGGGTACACAAAAGGTCATTAGCAATATTCTCTTTGGAGCGTACACTTTTTTAAATTTCAAGCTGCTCTAAAGCGTTTAGTCTAAGTCTTTTCTTTTCCGCATCTAAAATTTCAAATTCAGGTTATTTCCCAATTATTTTTTTGCAAAATGTGACGTTGACTATTTGTTCTTCAAGCAGGTTTGTCGAAGCCCGGGGTCATGTCAAAAATTTTCTGTGGAATCACAAAGTTGCTATTTTTTTTCATTTACAATATGAATCGATTCTATAAAGTTATGTCGGAAACCATCAATGAAATGAGCCAATCTCATTTTTCCAAATTTTCCACAGACATAATAACGGCTAATTTCGATGAAAGAAAGAAGAGGAAGATAAGAGAGGATGCTCGAATGAAATCTTGAGTGAGAAAAAAATTCGACAACCCAGCGGAAAATCCACTCGTCCCTTCCTTCTCCATGCACCCTTTCCTTGTGCCATATTTTTGGCCACACTCCATGTGAAAATCGACCAGTGACATATTAACTCTACCATCCTGCGAGTAAAAAGACCTGCGGGTTACTCATCACTTCTCCACTTTCGTCACATAACTGGCGCTGGAGTTCGCTCGATTTTCTCTCCACCACATATGCGAATGGACATCAGCGATATTCCATTCATTTCTTCAGCTTCCACACCCATGAGGCAACCGTTGATTGGGTAACGGGGATTATAGTCTCGATATGCTGAGCTGTTCATAAATTAAATGGGTCGAGTGCCCTTAGATAAGATATATAAATTCACCACTATCTCTCACACGGGATGGAAGTTTAGTATTTTCATAAAGAATATTGTCATCATTCAGTGCTAATAATTGTGTAAGCGAGCATCTTGGATAATAAACTACTATGGATTTCGACGCCAATTTCTTAACGAAAACTTTGGGTAAAGCACATGTACCAAGAAAGCAAGAGATCAGGGTAATAGGTTTGACAAGGTATATAAAGGATTGAGGTAGACCATGCGGATTGGGAAGCAAGAAATAGTAAATTGCTTACGACATTAAAGACTACTCCTTACTGGAAATAATCATTTTAGACTGATGTAGATCTAAACCATAGGTAGAATTTCGTAAGGACCGAGTACAGGCGCGGCATATTTTATTAGATAAATGTGTGTGTGTGTGTGTATACATATAAATTATACACTCGTATATGTGTGAGTGTATATGTATGTGTATGTATTCTATGGTAGGTGGTTTCATTTTGTGGGATTTCATTCATAAATAAAAGATGGTAATGATAATTTTCCTCACGATTATTATAATGACATCCGCAATTTTAACGTTGCATGCCATTTTCGAGACAAAGACTGTTTTTCTCCAAAATAAAGGGCAAGTGTAGAAACACAAATAAAATGTAGCCACAGACTAATGAGTACATCGTTCGGTTACTATCCTAAAGAACCAGGTTTATATTCCGGTGATTCTGGACGTCAATAACTTTATTCGAGTCCATACCAATGATTTTGCGCGTACCAGACCTTCCTGTATCTGGTACGTGAAGAATTTCTGTGCTTTTTTCCTTTTTCCTCGTGTTTTACTGTGACGTAACAATTACGAAATATAAATAAACATTCTATGCCCGCTGATACCATTACCTGATGAAATAAGCGGATATGCTGGGACGGAATATTAGTCAACGGAATTTTGGTCATCCGCGACTATGCAAACATAACGAGTTCTGGATTTCAAGGCTCCGAGTTTCTAAATTCATCCACCGATTTTCAGATTAAGCTTCTCTTTACACCACTGCAACATGCCTCTACTATTTTATTTATCCAAAATACGAACAATTTTATTGGCAGCATAAGCCGTGAGATGTGCCGTCAATTTCATCCCCCGCATTTGTTCCGTGTACCTATCGGTTGGGTTGTATAAACGATAAGATGAGACATTTTTGGCTTGATGGGATAAAACTGGTGTTATGGCGAGTCACCAAAGTTTTCACAAACTTTCTATGCCACACAGAAATTCAACACTTTCCTATGAAAGAAAAAAACAAGTTAAATCTCATTAAAAAAATAGATGGGAAATAGCGAAGGGGGCCAAGAACTCAATTCGTGGCACGACCTAATAGGAACAATTAGTAGAATGGAAAGATACACGCAGAAAAACCATGGTCAAAATCCACCGAGACACCATGTACCAACACCCGTGGTGCATACATACCAATCTGGGGAATTGGAAAACACATAGGTTATACAGATTGTTTCTTCAGATAATATGGAGAAAAAATATTTTAATACGAGGGTAGGCTGAAAAGTAACGCACACATGCTTGAAGAGCGCGAACAAAAACAAATAGCAAGATCGGGCAAAAAGTAAATTGAAGTACAATTGTTAAGTTTCAAAATCATGCATTTATTTTTCAACATAGTCACCGGTAAGGCTAACACATTTCTCCCAACGTGTAACAAGTTTTTTCATTCCGTCACTGAGGACATTTCCAAGGAAGTAACCTCCACTGGACGTCACGAAATATGTCCATTATTAGTGGATGCACAACCACAGCTAAACATATTTACCCAATGGTAAACAGTCGCAAACACAGGAGCAGATGCACCATAAACTTCATCCAACTCGACTTTGATCTCTTTCGATGCTAAGCCTTTCAAATACCAGTGTTTAATCACCGCACGAATCCCATTTTTTTTCATTTTTCTAAATAAACAAAAGTTTGTCTCTTCAATCGACTATGAAAATGAAACCATCCGTTGGATATTGCTGAATTTTTTACAGCAGTCTAGTGAGAGGAGGCTTACTAAAAGCAAACTTTTTTTACTAAAAAAACCTCCGTCGTGCGTCGGCAGAGAGGCCGGGTCCGCTGGCCTCCCGTCCACGCTCCCGTTCCATGCGCCGTTGAGCGTCCATCCATTTCGTCCGAGGCCGCTCCTACTAAGAGGCTTTCCGTTCAAAACCGACAGAGCGTGTAATTTACTAGCAGACACTTCGATCAGCGCGACGATTTAAGGCGTAATGAGCTCCATATTCCATGCCCCTGAGCATTTCTCGACTTGTCTTCATGCTTTCTACCTCCAAAAAATGGAGGGGCCGTCAACACTCGAATGGCAATCGAAAGCTAGCCAAATTGTTTGATAGAAGAAGAAATACGTCTTCCAAATAATGCGGTTGGTCTCTTAAATATGTTCAAACTGAAAGTTTCATCTGTATTACTTTTTACTAGGTATATCACTGGCAATGGAAAAGGAATAATGGGGTAAGTTCAGTTTTAAAGGTTACGATTCGAATGGAGAATAAAATAAATAAATTGTTTTTTGTTTATTCTTAGAACCACGATGTAAAATCTCCCTTCGTATATGTTATTAATCTTTCTACCTCCATATTTTCCTTTTTTCCTTAGTTTAACTATCCCTAATTCTAAAAAAAATAATCAATTAATATTAAAAACGAGTAGATTTTTGATTCTGAGAAATCGCTTGGACTATTATTGCGTCGTAAATAGCAGATAAAAAAATGTAATTTCCATACAAATGTATATAAATCATTTAGAGCTGTGCAGGCACTATATATCTACCCCGTACTCTCTATGTGCTTCCCCGAGAAGTAGTGATCCCCAGATTACCCCTTCCCTAAAACAATTATGAATCACAGCTACCGTTTTATGTGAATGCTTATTTATCCTCTTTGACTAGAATGTGAATCGAGAGTACAGATGGAGTGACCAAGATTTTCAGTATCTTCAACTTTTTTGAGAACACCAATTATACAATCACAGTCATTTGTTCACCTTCCTATTTCGCAATAGCACATATTGATGTTTTTTTCGCATTCCTAAATTACTGTCATAATACTCAGGAATTACTTCGAGAGATTCATTATCTAACTGAACACTTTTGGGTAGGTCCTGAATTTTTGTAGTCGCTAAATGTGGAAATATTTTACCCCATATCAGTTTCTTATGAGTCTATTTACTTTACTTGACGAAACTTTTGCACACATTCGCATCATTTTTACAAGTTTGAGTAGATCATTTGCAGGATACCATGCAATAGGTCAAAGGAACCTTGTTTTTTTGGCGTGAACTAATTTTTCTTCATGAATATTCACCGAATGATCATTTAATGAAACACAAATGTTGAGACTTTTTCAAGACTAAAGTTGAGTATATTTACGGCAAGATCCTACTTTTGAACTACAATTTCATATAAAATCTTTCTGCAGAATGGAGTGCAATGGAAAAATTGAAAACGATGACAAAGGCCTTGAGAGGTCAGAAATATCCGTCAAAAACCAACATGGGTCCGATCATTGGAGTAAAAATTAGAGTATACGTAGTCACCATCAAGTATGTAACCGTAGAATAAAGAGACAGTAAAATGTCCATTAAAACTTGCACGTAGGAAGTAACTTAAGTAGGTGGCAATAAGACCGACTAAATACACCCAGAAACTAGTAATTGTAAATACGCAAATAAATAAAAAGTTCACCTGTTTGAAAGCCATCAAGGAGGATTACTAATTAAAAATATACCTGCTAACGTTCATTCAACGTCGAGGTATGCTATCGATCCAACCAAGAACGCAGCCTTCAAAACTGCACACCAATTCATTTATTGAGTATGCATAATTCAGTATATTACGTACCTCTCATATACATGTATATACAAGCTAGGTACTCAGTTTTCCTCAAGTGAGCATATATTAACATTTCAAACCACTGTTTAGAACAATAATATACAAAAGAAACCTTGGAAGCTCATTATCTGGCACTGAAATAGGCAACCAAAGTGCTCATTCAAAGTTTATTTGCTATTCCTTCCATGCATATGACTTTTGCGTAGTTCTGATTTGGAAAGATCAGCAGTAAGATGGCGAGACCAAATAAAAACCCCCTGCCACACACCTTTTTGGTGGCTCGCAGGGTATTTATGTAGATGTAGAAAAATCTTTATGCCTAACAGAGAATACCGTTAATGCGCTACGAAAACACCAAATCACATTACGTTTTAAGAGCTAATCGAGATTCTGGTCTTAAATCAAAGCTCCCGAACCCATCCTCAGGTTCGATACCTTTCAAAATTACGTTCTTGCAGATTGATCGCCTTAATTTTTTCTTGTATCTAGGGCAGCAGTGAGAAAATCGCGGCTAATTTCATAGAACCAATGGATTTAAACATTGTGAAAATATTATTCAATCTTTATACGTATCAACCCACGAATCGACTGACTTTATTCTCATGAAAATATATATTAGGCACTATGCTATACATTTTTTTGCACTTAAAGAACGGATAAAAGGAGCACAATTTCCGCGTTCACGGTTTCCGTTCTTCATATGCCGTTCCTCTAAGCTCTTGCAAAGCGCCATCTCGGGCAACAAAGAAAACACGGAGCAGATAACCCTGCCTCGAGGCATTTCCTCAACTCCTTAACGTCCTCCCCGAACTTTCTTTGGTGTCTTCTGCCTCCACTCTTTCCACACCTCTTCAATCAGTTCCTCTACTCTTTAACTACGTCAGGATAATCACACACCAGTTTTGCCACAAGCCTAACATTCTTGGCGTGTGACTCAAAAGAAACCCTTCTTATCCCCGCACGATTTATGCATTACTAATTGTGACCATTTATGCCAATTCAACTTTAGAGCAAATAACTAGAACAGAATGCTATAAATTCTTCATACATTTTACTCACGCGTTGAAAGCTCAAAGTTATTCGAGGGTAAATAAAGGTACACCAAAAACTACAAATCGAAAATTACTACTACTAATTTTACAGGTAAAGAATATCGTGTGAAAGCATCGATGAAAAAAAATTTCAAAGAGCGCGAATCACATCCCTTACAACAGCGCATTAAAACGTTTCTGTCCTCCACCTTCACCACAAAATCTTCTGTCGGGACCTATAATACCAACTCATGAGGCCGACTTAAAACCAATAAAAAAATCTATACCAAACTAAGCTCTAAAAAACACTTTACGCTCTGAAACACCTGGCCTCTCATTTTGGAAAGAATTTCGAAAGTGCGAAAAATCTATCAAAACGTATGCTTGTTCGTAAATTGAAATCAGAACATTTTCATTTCTCCGAAAGTTTGAGCCCAATTGAAACGACATGTTTAATCGGTGAAGTCAAGGGGGAGATAGGTCGACCAACGGCTATGCCAAACGAAGACGACTACTCTTAGTGGTGTGAAGTGTATGCTGCCGAGGAATATTTCACATAAGAGTTGCATTTTCGCCTTAAAAGTCAACCTAAACCATCGTCATTCCTGTTAGCATATCACGAATAAAATAATCTCAACAAAGAACCAAAACGCTATCGAGGTCACCTTTGTTTTTAAAAAATAACGTTTTTTTCCTGAAAGGCCGGCGAGCAGGCTGAAATACTTAACTGCGTTCACGAGTGCGTTTACCATTCCACCCACTTTCGTCCTGTACTACTCTTCGTTCCACCTTATCGTCTTTAGGGATACGTTCACACACTGGGAACCCTTAACTGTTCTTTATCCATGCGTAATTTCACTCAGTTTTTACCTAACTACTAAAAGCACTCAAAGCAAATCCAGGTTTTGAGATATGAAGTGTTGTGCACACCACCTATAGTAACTCCATCCCTAACGTTCCCCCCTTCTTCTCCCCATATCACCCCACCAATCAACATTAAATTCACTCATGTAAGCTCTGTTCTGCTTTCCAAAAGAATTCCGAAATCAGCAAAAATAAAACAAACACGGGAACCTTTTTTTTCCTGAATCAGTAAAACTAAACAGTGACCACGGCATGTTTAGCCAGCAAGGCTTGAGTCGAGGGCGCCGATTCCTCACTTCGCAGGAGGTGGCCGAGGGAACGGCGGAGACGGGAAAAGAATGATCCGGATATTTACGGAAAGCGATAAAATTTTTGCGAGCACCGAATGCTTCCGTTCAGCGGCCACATCTGCGCTGTGGCAACGTCAATCCGGAGACGAGGAGTCATTGCCAACCGCGCCTATCAAACGAAATTCACCTTCGGGTTAATTACTGTGGTGGTGTGAGGCGTTGAGGTGTTTACGAAATAGGTCGTCGAATGGGAAACAAGTTTTCACGCCAGGCCTAATTAGCTTTTGATCCGCGAATTACCGCATGCAACAAATTATTTTATGTTTTTCAATTCTTACCACCCACGGGATGCGGATGGCATGGGACACTATACCTAGATTTTTAAGTTCCGTGGGAATGGGAAAGAAGTTTTAATTTTAATGATCGTTTTGAGAGTGGGCGTGTGAATTTAAACCCAAGTCATTCTCATCTTGAATCTTTAAAGTCGATATTTAAACAAATGTTTCTATCCAAAATATTGTGCGATGCCATGATTCTTGTTCCGCATTCTTTATATCCCAATTATATTTGCCGTAACTTTAACTTAACTCCGTAACTTTAACTTAACTCCGTAACTTTAATTTAACTCCGTAACTTTAACTTAACTCCGTAACTTCATGAAATTTGCAAAAAATATTTCAATGAAATGAATGAATTTGTAATTCCACACTTTATTTAAATACAGGACCTAGGTTTCGATATTGAACGTCACCTGATTATGACGTTCAACGTCAAAATCTAGGTCGTATTTTTAAATAAATTGTGTGGAATTACAAAGTCATTTATTTCAATATCCCATTTACATATTCCTGGATTAAAAAAACGAACCTGTGAACTCCTCATGATTAGACATACTATATGACATATTACTATGCATGCGAAGTATGGATATGCTTGGCATCTTATTTCTTGAATTGCTTACCTTCTTGGTGTGTGCCAAGTTCCTCGCCAGTGGCAAACTCTTTTTGATCCGTACTATCTTTGTAATGACTATTTCTTTAAATTACCAAAGACAGTTTTAAGGAGGCCTATTCCTTCCTGGTCTATACTTTGGCTTCCCTGGACATATTTTAGTCAAAAATATGGCACAACCTTAGATTAGTTTTAAGATGACGTGCACTATGAAGGCTTGAATCCGCATCTTCAAGTCAGCATTTGGCGATCTCACACATTATATTGCCATTTGAAAGGAATCAGTAATGCGTAGGTTTTAAATTATGGCTCTCGCCTTAGTCTAAATTTCATTGTAAGTACTTTTCCTCAGCTAAGAGACATTACATTATTTCGGTAAAACATGACGATAAAACCAATTACTTTCCCATCCCTTCACGGCATGCTCAGTTTCTCTCAACTTCAACGATCTATTGCTGCGCATAACCCCTGCATTTAGTACCCTACTGATAAATGAGTTAATGGAAGACGAGGGAGTAGGTATGTTGGAGACAAGGCGAAAGAAATCCAACGCCGATATTACGTCTCCACTATATTTGCTAATTGGTCATATCTTGAATCTCACACCGTACTTAAGGTCTTCTCAAGGCTTGCGTATTACCTTGAAATAGAGCAGCATCATAATTAGTTGTGCAAATATATTCTGGGGAATGGAACCCAAGCGGAAGTTTAAATTTAGTAGTCGCATTCCATTTTCACTCAGCCCATTAGGAATTATTAATCACATTTACTATAGTAAAACAATCATTCTTAAAAGCCATTTCATCATGCATTACTACCTTGCGCTGAAGCAAACAAATCAGAAAGTGCATTACAAAAAAGATCTACTTTTCATAGAAAGAAAATGTAATTTTCCGTTGATATTCAGCAAGAGGGAGGTAACGTAACGGTATTCGAACCCGGGACCCCTGAGTGGGAACACACAGAGGGTTCGAATCCCGAAGGCGGAAGATGTTTTTCAGTGGTACCCGATCCCTACTTGAGGCGCTTTGTGGAGAGCACTTTGAGTAAGTACGACGTCCGTCAATGGGACGTTAAACTGCGGACCCCTTGGCGCCTTTCGACAAAAGTAGGCTAATGCCGACGCCGGGTTTCCCTCCACTCTTCCTTTTCCATCCATCCCTAATGGCGCAAATGACCTTAGCTGTCGGTCTCATCCCCTTTAACTATTCCTGCTGTTTAAGTGTCCGTATTACAGAAATATTGGAAGTTGGCTACGAACGACCCCATTTAAGCCTGACTCTGAGACCTGAGCTCAGAGTCTGGCCTGAAGAAGGCCTCGGAGTAGGCCGAAAGCTTAAACAATCTACTATGTGAGTGTCCTTTTACGTGTTATCTATTTTATTATGTGTTCTATTGTGGCGTCTATTTCCCCTGCTTTCCTAATTTAACGTGAGGGTTACAGAGTTATCTATAAAAAACCCTCTTATGTGAAATAATAATATTAAGACGCAATAGGATATGAATTATTTTATACTTTCATGTCTAATATAAAGTAAATGCGTAAGTATTTCGTCTGCACCATTGTATAACTGTAATGACTAGCATGATAGCGTAAATATCTCAGGAACTATATTACGAATATTCTAATATTTATATTTCCATCTCTTGGCAAAATGAGAAGATTAGTTTCAAACGGTTAGAAGAAGCATTTTATCTGTTTTTAAGAGAGTATTATAACTAAGATTGAATAGTATTGAAAAAACAAAATATCACAAAAAACAGTGTGATATTTTCACGTAGCATCTTCCTTGGTGCAATCAATTGATATGCCTCCAAAATAGATGAATTTGTCACTCATTAATTTCGCACCTTAGAAATGACCATATCCAATTTCTTGGGGATAGGGAAGCAGTAGGTACCACAGAACTTAACCACCAACCGTTACGAAATATCCGACTGCTGTTACGGTGGTGGTACCCTTTTGCGTTCCAAATAAAGGTAATATTGGCGGCACTGGCGATGAACTTCGGAACTCATCAAATACTTTCATTTGACCGGAAATTCCGGGCTGTAAGTAAAATCCCGCCCGGACGCAGTCAAAAAGAAGACACGTCTTGTGACATTGGGCATGCACAGGGCAGTTGCAAATAAGCAGTTAGTGTACTCACTTCGGATCAGGTTCGGAAAGTGGTCAGCAAGTCTCCAGATGGCCCTCGCCAGGAAAGTGACCGGTTGCTGGTGGTGCGGGTGGTTGGGCGGCGGCGGGGGCAGCGAGGGCGGCCGAGGGGGAGGTGGCGGGTCGGCCAAGAGCAGCACTAACACGATGAGGAACACGGCGGAGAGGTTGTTGGTGGACGTGGGCCAAGTGCCGTTTCGGAGGGCATTCCTGTCGGGCCGAAAAATATTAATATTAAAATATTAAATTAAGAATTGAGATCCGCTGATCTTCATCCATATCTAAAACCCCACTAGCCGCCTCAAGGGCGTGTGGCAAGGGGTGTTGGTGCACCAGCCATTGCATTAATTGATAATTATTACCAAAATCAGGCATAGTTTCATTTTCGGACGGTTCGAATTTTCGTATGAGATATTTTTTTACCGTTTTGGTCACGCACTGCGCGAGGCAGATACGAGTCTTTACATAGGTCTAATTGAGAAAACAAGTTGAGCAGATAGGAAGATTAAGGAAAAAGCTTTTTTAATACTGAAGGGCAAATATGATGAAACGCAAAGGAGGCAGGAAAAGTGGGCGGAGGAAGTATTGAGAGATAATGGGCTGTTGAAGGAAGTGAGAGAAGGGAGAACGTTAACTTAGAGAAGTCGAAAAAGAAAGGAAATAGGCTTTTAAAATTGCATGAAAGCAGGTAGAAGGAACAAAGCACTGAAGAAGAAAATAACGTAGGAAAGACAAGATGAAATATAGCAATTTTGAGGACAATAAAATATTTATAGGATGCAACAATTTCAGATTGTAAAAATCATTCGCCTTGACCGGGATTCGAACCCGGATCACTCGAGTGTTTTAGCCAGTTAAGCTACCGAGGCGTCCTCTTAGCTACCAAAATTTCAGAGTTTAAGAGGACGCCTCGGTAGCTTAACTGGCTAAAACACTCGGCCGGATATCGAGGGATCCGGATTCGAATCCCGGTCAAGGCAAATGATTTTTACACTCTGAAATTGTTGCATTGAAATGCATGTTAACGGATGACTCCGTTAAAAGTTACTGTTACGGCATCTCCCGCAGTTTCTTGACATTTAGTTTTAGGATGTTCACATCTTACTTTTAAATGGTAGTTTAACTTTGACGACGATATTGGTCTGCCCTGCAGTTAATTTCTCTGCATTTCTCGACTAAATGTACCTACTACGGAATGTACCTAACTAGAATTAGTCCCGTTCCAGCATTCAACTCGTTCCGATGACTACGTACATATATAATAGCCGCGCATGTAAGCTGCGTCCTCACAGAAGCTCCCAATCAAGGATTTTCAAAAATTGTATTACTCCTTCAGATTGTTCATAACGATTTTTTAATGAAAAAGGCTGCTTTTCTCCGCATCTTGAACAATTAAAAAGGTATGCTCTTCTGTGAAAGATCCCAAATTCTTGAAGAATATCCACGGAAATCCAACCAACGCAATTTTCCAAGATTTTTCTTTGAAATGTTCCCAAAATTCGTTTAATGAAGTCAAGCTTATTCAAAGCATCTTCGCGGGAGTAAAGTGTACTGTGGGAATGCGAAGATTAATTATGCTGAGTTCCCCAAGTTGATTCGCGCACCGAATGTTGAGGGGAGGAAAGAGGAAGTGCATCACAGAGGATTTTTCCTCGAAAGGAAAGAATTACGAAAGTTATTGATGGAGAAGGGAACTGTTTAGCAGCACGGTAATGCATTTAAACGTAACTTAAGGCAGTGCGCTGCTTTCGCTCCGGAGCCCTTCCCGATTGTACGATGCAATTTATTCACAGTTCCTTACGTGGTCAAACAGGAATTTGAATGGTTTACCAAATAAATGGTTACTGCTTAGCAATGGCCAAGAAAAAATATGATGGTAATTCATATCTCGTTTAAACTGCCCAACTTAATTCCCCTACCCATTAGTTCAGGTTCCTCTTGAATGTTATCGGGCACGCATGCTATAATGTTCAACATATTTATCCCAGAAGCTTGTCGCTCGAGGGAAGGAGAAGTTGTTAATATTTTACGTCATAAAATTAAAGAATAAAATTTTAACTTGTAAAATGAAATAATATCATGTTAGTAAATTTAACTCAAACACAAAGAACCAACTAAATCACCATTGTGCAATATCAACCATACATTTCGTCTTTCCTTCAAGATTATCTAAACCTTATTTCGAAATAGTATATCTTCATTTTGATCTAGTGGTGACAGTAGGTAAAACTCTGACCTAGTGTTCATTAGAAAGAGATGACAGAAAACAAAAGCCTTATCCGCATAGCGAAATGCAATCTTCTCCAAGGACGTTCTCACAACATTGAACTCTAGTGTATATGGGACACTACTAAAATAACCCCTCAGCCGCCAGCTTCCTAGGTGCTATCAACCAAAATTGCGAAGCCAATGTTCCAACCACCGCGCTAATCATCAACTCCCTTTTTTCTTTAAGGTGGCAGATTCTAGTTCCGCCTATTCCAGGTGCTCTCCTATAAGCTCTGTGATGTAAATTAACGCCATTCAGGGAAGAAAAATTGCGAAAAACGACTTCACACCATATTAAACTATTGAGGACATGCTCTTAAAAATGCAAATCATCGGCTTCGTCAAAATGATTAGCGGGCCACGACCTACGAGGAAATAATAGCTTCTGTAATGCCAAAAGTCGCTAAACCAACTGAAGTTTTTCGCTATTATTGTTCAATAGTTTTGGAATCAGGATTTCGTGGTTCATAAAGCACGCCGAAAACGAAGTGATCACATGATTTTCACCAAGAAGAACGCCGAGAGTCTAGATGGATACATGCGGCGATTGAGAAGTTCGCATGAGCAAATGCCATCAAAAGTTTCAAGGCTACGCGTATTTCAATAAACTCACGCCGCGACAAAACACTGCCTAAAACAATTAATTGATATACGAGCGATATCAAGAGAAACAACGAGTAGGTAAAGGGATAAAAGGTTAAGCCTAGTGTGTCAGGAATCCTATCGTATTGATTCAGTTTTTTTTCGTTGAGGATGTAATTTCTGTCTTTAGTCAAGCCACAATTTAAACCACAACACACAGCTTAAGGAGTAGATTCTTGCCAATTGACGACTGTTAAATAGATAGCCCTTTCCCGAAAGTCTTTTTGTTTATAGTCACTATCGGCTTCGCTGAAGTGCACAATGAAGGATGACCTCCACCTTCAATTTCATTATCCCTGTACGCGGTACTGCGATCGACGCCGCGATACGAAAAAACTCAACTTACAGAACAGGAAGATATCGAGAGCGGAAAAATTCATCAAAGGAAATGTTCCTTCAGTTACATCGTTTTCATATTGTAGATGAATTAATTTGAAATCCTTCGAACTTGAAATGAGGAGAGTGAAGGGATACTGGTTAAAACGAATGCAGGAAGGCTTTGGACCTCGTCCGTTCCTTTCAAGCACTGTTTTTCATCAAACGAACGCCCATACGCCCCAAAAATTGTTCTCGGGCTACAGAAGCCTCAGGAAACCCTATTGAAATACAATCTAAATAAATGATCAGTTCTTTCGAAACTGATTCATTGAAATCACTCAAAGAGTCTTCGAATGAATTACTACGCGAAAAAAACAATCCAACAACTCTACACAATTTTGGACACGAGTCACCAAAACAGTAATTACAGAAGGAAGTCAAATGAAGGCTAAAAATCTAGAGGATTTAAACAAGCCTGCAACTTCTCACTAGGACGAATATAGAACTGATATCTGAAAGAGGCAACCTATGAAGTACAAGAAATGGAATTTTTTTAATCAAAATGATTAGGGAGAAATTAACATTCTCTGTTGCCTGGATAACATCTCCGTTTATCGATTTTTTCTCCGCAAATAATCGAGAATATCGAATCTAATATTTCCAATATGAAATGGCTAAACTGCTTTCAGAATCTAGCATAAAAATTAACGCGCTAATGGTAGAAGCTGAAGGCAGACGTTGTGCAACGAGGAACTATTTTAGGGTAAGTCTAATATTTCATCTATTACGGAAAAGTACAATATGAGATGGAGGAAGTTCTTCTGAACGTCCAGAATTCTGTTCAGAATACTTGGAAGCAAATTAGGTACTCAACATGAGAGGGTAACTACTGCTCCCATAGTGGATAGATATAGAAAAACAATCAGTACGGAAAACATACGTGTCAGTACGTGTTATGATCGAGCACCTAAAAACTAATGGTTAAGCCATGATGATAAACCAAATATTCATTGGCCCGTTCCCATAACAATAAGCGGAGGGGCAGTCACTCCGCCTCATTAGTGCGCCACACTATTTCGAACAGTCATGTACGAGAAATAATTCTCTGTTAGCAGCTATAAAATTTGTTCATAAAAATAAAGGAATATAAGTTAATAAGTTTTCAAGGTCATGGTGCCAACAATCGTTAATGAAGTTTAATCTCATGAAATTAGTAAACCTTGACGCCAAAAAATAATTACAAAACCAGTTTACAGATAAAAATGTTTGAAAATAATCTAACTCGAAACTCTTTAAGATATCGCATACGGTCCTAGACCAATAAATACAAATGTCATTTCCGTTCGCATTAACTTAGTGTACTGTCGGTTTTCGCCCCTCACCCATGAAAATATACACTTGCTTATGAAAGACCTGTTCCAGTGTCTTTACGAAACAGGCCGCGGAGAGTTAGTTACCAGTTAAGCACGACAACGCCAGGACGTGGCCGGGAAACTCAAAAAAACCTCCTTCGTGACTCTCCCACTTTGATTGCCCCTCGCCTTTCTGGTGTCGTAATGACACTCCCTCCCATCGCCCTGCCAAATCACTCTCCCACTCACCTCCCTCCGACCTGCCGCGGCCTTCCAGCCTCTTTTTAAGAGCAGCGATCCCACTTTCGTACCCACTTCGTCACACACACACACACACACACATTAGCACGCTCTCACGACCAGTCGGCAGTTCCTCAGATTCGCGCAATACTCACCAGACGTTTTATATTCTCGGTTTTTTCCTCCTCTCTCCGGAGCGTGACCTTTAAATTCCTAATGATATTTAGAAACCCATTCCTAAGAACAGTGGACTTGCAAGCAGCCGGGAAGTTAAAATCTTACGTAAATATCTCATTGGGTCGGACCACTCGGACCGAAATATTTGCCGCGACTACAATTTTCGTTTATTTTTTTTCGGGGGCATTTTCACCGGCATCGAGTGAAAACGGTGACGCACCTGATGTGATAATATTTTTTTTAACTTTTGATGCTGAAAGCCAGAACCTGCACCGGGTAATGTGAGTTAAATAACGCTTCGACGATCATTTTAAATTGTTAATTTTAATTGTCCCATAGTTTTGGTCCATTTACTTTTCCGCGGTTTAAAATTGTCAAAGGCGTCGATGGAAATAATTTGACAAGAAAATTTTCACTAAAACAATCCTATGTATTCTTAATTTAAAATGCAGGTAAATACGTAAAAAATAATTCATACCAAAAAAGTGTTTTTATTCCAATCAAGTATTTCCCAAGAGTGACACATTCCCGACCGCAATTCAAATCTTAAATTTTCGTTGCACTCTACCCATAAAAAAAAGCTGACAACGTCTTAATACATTCTAAATACTCGCCAGAAAGCTTTCAACTTGATTCTCATACTTTCTCTGCACACATGCGCAGTACAGCCAATAGAGCAAGTCGCCATTCTCAGATGTTGGAGATGGTCGAATCTACAGCTCGTAATATATAATGAATCCTTCGCCGATCTTCAACATAACAGACTATGACAGACATATCAGAATATCTCATCTATTTTTTCCCACTCATGACTTCTAAGTAGACTCATTTTACTTGCCTGCTCGATGCAAAATTTCTTCATTTACGGGTGATAAAACATCTTCACTTGAATAATACATTCGGAAGGGTACTATGTTGCTTACAGTTCACTCTGTTCTCCTCTACTTCAATTACCCACGAGCATCTCTACCGAAAAGCATATGCACCACTTATTTACTTAGTTATGTGCTTCCAGATTTTTGCCTAAAAACTGTTTTCTGCTGTTAATAATATTTATTCGACATATATCATAACCTGAAAAGAGGATAGATTTTCAGCTCGCTGTATTAGGAAACAACATGATTTTTCTGCCGTGTGAATTTCATATCAGGCAACAAAAGCTTTGCTTCAGTACTGATTTTTTTCCTGTGTACGACTTCATTCGATTCTTCTTAATGAAGCAGAGGAGTAAGAATTGAAATTACTCATTTCTCCGAATTATCTGCAATTGTTTGATAACTAATCAGAAGGCGAGATTTTGCACGTTAAAAATAAAAGGTCCGTTAATGAATCGGTTTTCTCTATGAAACAACCATAAACATATGTTGATGAATAACACAACCCTGAGTAAATATGGGGAAAATATTCTTCAATTAACCTTAAAGATAACCTGGTAGCACCTTGGCATAAGGACCTGCTTTTTCCAGCGATGCACGGAAGAACAAAAAGGAGAATGATACAGTGGGTCAAGGCATCACGGAAGCGCAAATGTATGAATTAATCTCTCGTAAGCCTTGTGTGTTTGAGTGCTTGCGACGGGAGATGGTCGATGCTATCCAGTACACCTTGGCTAGAGTGTGTCTTGTTATCGAATGTTGGTTTAATTGTTTGTTCCCTCCTAACCCACTATCATTTTTTTAATTTAATTTTATTTTTGTACCCTGAATATTCCCTAACCATATCCTTCGCCCACCATTAAAAGTACGGCTAGGGTTCATATTTTCCATAATAATGCGCAAAAGTATGTTTTCTTATTATTTAAGGTGGATCATAACAATGCTAATCAACGCATGTATTAAAAAACCAATCTTATACACAATTTATTGTAACCAAGGTTAATTTTCGCCCTAAAATTGTTGTCCGTCATCGTTTAGTAAACTGGCAGCGGAAGTCACCACAAGGGTGTGTTCCAGAAGGGGAATACAGACTAGTTTTGACCTGAATATGACGCTACCGCGGTCGAAAAATGTTATTATGATCTATGGGGAAAATAATACATTTTCAAAATCATTGCTAAAGACATGTCCTTCCAATTTATGCAAGAGATTTAATCTGTAATTTAACCTTCCATCCTTGAGTGATTCCCAGCCTAGCTGCTCTAATACGATGAATACGCTACTAAGTTTATCATAACAACGTTTTACTAATCTAGCTGCACGCGATCCAATTCGGCAATTAATCCAACTTCGTGAGGATCCCATTTACCTGCAACATATTCTAAATTAGGTCTGACCAGCGAAAGATAACATTTCTCATCGACATTTTCATCATATTTGCCCAGTAGTCTTCTAGTAAATCGTTATCTTTTGTTAGCTTGTCCAAATATTCCTCGTAGTATGTGTTTCACCCAAGAGAGGTCGTGAAAGAGGGTAATGCCTACGTACTTAATCCAGTCTACGCATTCCATTTCGGTGTTCCCAACACAATCGGCGTTCGGGAAAGAATAGCTCTTTTTCCAAAAATTTATCACAACGCACTTTTTTAAGTTTAATTCTAATTTCCAAGCGTCGCACCAGCGTTGTACAGCATTAAGGTCATCTGATAAAGCTGCTGTGTTCTCAGGAACACGGATATCACGGTAAACCAAAGTATCATCGGCAAAAAAAACGTATCTTACTGTTGATCACGGAGTTAATGTCGTTAATGTAAGGTAGGAATAAAAGAGGTCCGATAACAATTCTCAGGGGAACAACTGAAGTAACATATACTACATTGGAGAGTAACTACTAGTACTGGAGAAACCTTTACTCCATCTATGACTACTCTATTAACCCGGCCATTCAAAAATTCGTCAAACTAACCCCAGTTTTTTTTATTCCTGTCATATGCTTCTAGCTTTTTACTATGTTACTACTAGTTTACTATGACGTATTTTGTCGAAGACTTTATCCAAATTTAGAAAAATCGCGTCCACTGGAACATTGATATCTCCCGAAATGAGAACATAATGAACAAAAAACGCTAGTTCTGTATCGAAGAATCTACCCTTTCGGAAACCATGCTGATGTTTCATTAATAACTCATTATCAAGGTGTCTCACGATCGAACTGGCAACTATATGTTTCATAACTTTGTACGCAATAGATGTGGGAGAAATAGGTCCGTAATTGCTCGGTTCCTCCTTGTCTCAGTTTTGAAATATTAGTATTATGTTAGCCGTTTTCCAATCTCTGGGAACTTTTTGATCTACCAGCGACATTTTACAAGTACATTTAATTGTAAATATTATTTCTAAATACCGCGCAATTACCGAAGCTAGATCCTTATATATACGTTTATATATACGGTGTTTCACCGGGCCCGGAGGATCTATCAGGCGAAATATTTTTCAGAAAACGTTCTATTCCATTATAAGAAATGTCAATTTTGGGCATCGGTTGACCGGCACGATTTGGTAAGGTATCGGAGGTATTCGGTGAGACATTAGTGAAGACGCTTTGAAAGAAGGAATTTAATAAGTTAGCCTTTTGCAAACTGCTGGTTACTCTTTCGCCTTTATCATTTTTTAATAAATTAATAATTGACTAATTTCCCTGAAACTCTGACGTACGACCAAAATGCTTCCGGATCTCTTTCAAATTTTACGCAAATCTTTTCCTTTTGAATTTGCTTACCGCAATCCTTCTTGGCATTTGCCCTAGATATCTTGTAATCATAAGTGACCTCATTTTTTTTCGTAGCTAGAGATGTTATCCTTAATATTTTTCATTTCGGCGTGATAAATCTTAGCTTTTGATGTCGCAATGCTTTTCTAACATCCGTGTTGTACCATCAAGGTTCCGTGTTATCTTTTATAAATTTACTGGGAATGAACTTGTTGACCGCTGAGCGCGTGATCTCAAGGAAGTGATTTCACGTACCTCAGTGTTTCGGTGATTACTATCTTTCTTAAAACTTCCAAGTTGACTCTGTAGCATGCACTTTAGGCCATTGTAGTCCCCTTCTTCAAACAAGTAAATTTTCCTTTTAGGCTTGTTATTTCGGACCCCATGTGGCAAACACTTAGAATTTACTGCCCTGTATCGTAACTCCTTTCATAGTTACGATAGTTAAGACTTTTGCGGGAATATTCGTTGCTAACAAATCAAGAATATTATCTCCCCTGGTTGGTATAGTCACAAGGAATGCAAGGAGTTCAAAATAAAAGAAATCAATAGCCTTTCTCAGATATCTTTGTCTTCACCCCCCCGTTTTAAAACTATATGTGCTCCATTCATAGATAGGACATTGAAATCTCCACCTATTATAACGTCACGATCATTGTATCGGGAAAAGAAACCTTTGATTTGCAAATTTATTTCTAGTTTTATATTAACTTTTGTCGTCCGGCAGTCTTTAAAATGCGCATACATAAATTCTTTTGGATTGAGGACTTTTAATTGACCACCAAAAGCTTCCCAAACCATCAGCTGAAATTGTCTCAGCCCCGCTGACGCAAGAATTTTTAACTGTTATGAAGACACCGCCCCCGATTCTATTTGTTTTGTTATTTCTGTAAACGGAAAAGGATTTTGGTAAAATTTCACGGTGAGCAATATCAGTGGATAACCATCTTTATGCCCAATAATTCTATCTGCACCTGTACTTTGATTTTGCTGACTAATATTTTGGTTATGCTGAATAATATTTTGTATCTAAAAATAACCTCAGCCGCTCCTTAGGAAACCAATCGCTGCCTTCTACTATATGTACACGATATGAATAATTTGATGTCATGAAGGCCGACAAGTGAACAAACACGTGACTTTATCGTAAATTTAGTGCCGAACCGTCAACTAAAAAAAACGAGAAAGGGGGACGGGGGATAATCATAACGTTCGAAACTCAATTTTCGCGTAGTTGGTGACCCTTACATTCACGGAAAACCTACCTCTTACACCACCAATAGGACAGCTACCATAGGTAAAAAAAATCATTCAGCATTACAAATTCCAGACAGGTGATTTCAGATGGTAAAAACAAATGAATCATTGCTGGGATGAGTCACGTGACAACTGCAAAAGTTGAATCAAGTGTTCTCTAGCCTCGGTATTTCCAAAACTTTGTCCTTCGATATCATCGTCAGAGGTTAATGGAGTGTAAACAATGAGTAAGAAAGCAGTTAGATTATGCAAGACACATTCCACAGAGGCGGCCATTGATCGCTTCAAAGCTTTCTTTCCCATACATCTACATCCATAATATGACCAAGTTTGAATTCCTGGATGTTACAAGGAATTTTGGAAGCGGTGATCTGAAAAGGCGGAAATGCCGAATTAATGTATTGGACTAAAATTCATTATTTAAATAAGGATAACTAAGCAAATATGATTTAATATATGTGTGACTCCACCTGGGTTGTCAGCTCAATTTTACCCTTCTCCCCAATTATATATGCAAATAATGTACCTCCTCGGTCTCACTTATTTTAGAAACATCTAGATAGAAATTTTGGTACCCAGCAAGCCACTGCTAGAGTGTGTGGCAGAGGGTGATTACATAAGAGACTAATTTTTTGTGAGTCATTTCCGGTCTAGCTCCCCCAATATTTTGGATACGCTACTAAGTTTTTCATAACGCTTTACAAATCTAGCTCCTATACGCTACAACACTGCCTCACTCCGCCTTCAATCATCATTCCGTCTCCGTACATTTCACAGTTTCCTATGAATTTCAATTGGCTTGTTGTGCCAATATAAACTTAATCACAGACTGCACTTCAGAACTAGCAGGATTTTCTATTGTAGTGAACATTTTAACAGTTCGCAGTGAAGAAAGCAGAAGAACCACAGTCTGCACACTAACACCCCAGGATGTGTACTAAGTGTTGGGACGTAGACACCAATTTGGTGGCTCTATCCCTACCCACTGCCAGGCTAGGCCGAAACCATATATTTATACATATATATATATATATATATATATATATATATATATATATATATATATATATATATATAAAACTTAGACAGTAACACACAGCACGAGAACACATAAAAAGAACACTCACAATAATATCTTGATAATTTCGACGGACTCGAGCTCCGTCTTCTTCGGAAGATAAGATATGACTGATATATATATATATATATATATATATATATATATAAGGGTTAGAGCATTGGACTAATGACTAGATGGCACGGGTTCGATTCCCGGGCAAGCCTCTCTGAGCACCTGCAGCTCCACCCAAGCTATATGATTTTTCGGGTACCAAATCTGCCTGAAAAACCATAACCGGCACAGGGAAAGGAACTGGTCCCCCTACCCTGATGTTTGAATTTCACTCACCGTCGGGCTTAGTACTGGGTGAACTCATCACCAAACAAACTGACCTTAGGGTTGATTTCTGTGTTTATTATATAAATATATATATATATATATACATGAATAAAACTTGTGTAAACGTCTCATGGATGTAAAGAATAATGTTCACCACGGTAGTACAAGCGAACGAAAGCCAGCGTAAAAGCACAGAAACACACAAAAAAGAAACTCACACGTTTACCGAATTGTCGATGGCAATACTACCTTCCTCAAGAGAGAGAAGGAACTCACTTTCTTGAATCACTCGCTTCCTTCTCAGCCTTGAGAGAGGTGGTATAGCCAACGGAAATTCGGGATACGTGTTAGTTTCTTTTTTGTGTGTTTCTGTGTTTTTGTTCGCTAGTGCTATCTTGGTGTACATTATATTTTTTATACAGGATTCATTCAATAAGCATCGGGACTGGTTCGCTGTAGCCTCAATGGAGAGGTGGATATACAGTAGATTTATAAATACACACACAATTAAACACTCACAAACCACTCATTAATAAACGTTGCAGTATTCTGACCAGTTGATTACACAGTATAGAATACATTTATAAAGATTTATTTAAAATTACAAAGCCTTAATTATTTTCACGGAGACGCTATTACTTTGGAAAATAAATTGCTTCTCGACGAACGGTAGTCCAATAAAATCGTGAGTCTGGCATCGTATTTTTCTCAGTGATCTTATTTAAGAATTCATATATGGAAGGAATATATAGAAACACTGTATGGTAGAGAACTTAGACCAACAAGGTTAGACATAGAAAAGGAACATGACGTAGAAGGAGATAGCTTAGGTACAGGCATACTCGAAGATGAAATAGAAAGGGCATTAAGGGAGATGAAACCAAATAAAAGATTTGATAGAGTGAATTGGGAAAAATTAATGCGTGTATTGCAGAAAATAGGAATGGATTGGAGGGACAGGAGGCTGATCCGCAACATTTACATGTCTCAGACTGCTCAGGTGTGAGTGGGGAACGGAGAGTCCGGATGGGCAGTGTTAGGTAGAGGTGTAAGCAGGGTTGTCCATTGTCACCGGTGCTGTTCAACGTATATGTGGAGGAAATGATTAAAGAGGCATGGGAAGAACTGGAGGTAGGAATGAAAGTCGGAGGGGAATTGGTAAAATCGGTTAGGTTCGCTGATGACCAAGCATTAGTTGCTCAGTCAGCCAAGGGGTTGCAAGCATTGCTGAGTGAATTGGAGGTTCAGTACGATAGATATGGGATGAGAATCAATATTAATAAATCAAAGGTTATGCGATTTTCTAGAAAGAGAAAGGCTAAGCTAAACATTAAAATAGGAGGGGAAAAAATAGAGCAGGTAGAACAGTTTACGTATCTTGGAAGTTTTTTGGACCAATACGGTCAAAGTGGTAGGGATGTAAGGAGAAGAATTGCGCTAGGCAAGGAGGCTTTCTCAAGGAGGAGGGAGTTGATGACGGGGACGTTGAGTAGGGAGGTTAAGAAAAAATTAGTAAAAACTTTGATATGGAGCGTACGGCGCGGAAACGTGGTCTCTGAAACAGGAGGATAGACGTAGATTGGAGGTTTTTGAAATGTGGGTGTGGAGAAGAATGAAGAAGGTGAAATGGACCGATAGGAAAACAAATGAGGAGGTACTAGCGATGGTGGGTGAGGAGAGGGGTTTGTTGGGAGATATGCTTTAGAGGCAGGAAAAATGGATGAAAGAATTCTGTACCCTAGGATTGGGTCCCAGTGGTAAAAATACGTTTTAAATCTCAGGTATTAAATGGTTTTCCCGTTAAGAAGTTAAAGGGTCTCCCGTTTTCCCATTAGTAATGTTTCGACCCCATCGACCGAGCTTCCTAGACCTCACACGCGCTTGGGCTCTCGTGTCTAAATGAGTCTCCGGGCAATTGCAGTTGCAGACCAACATTATGAGATCACTCATCCTCGATGACATGAGGGGCTCATTCTATGTTTGCTAACTGACCCGTAGAGCAAAAAAAATGGGTGAAAGGCGTATTGAGCGGCAATGGGATGTTGAAGAAGATAATAGAGGGGAGAATGTTAGGCAAACGAGGAAAGGGCTGGAACAGGATAGGGATGTTGGACGGGATGAAGGGAGGAAGGAAGTATACAGATATGAAGAGAGACCTCTGTAGAGTAGATTGATGGATTGGGTTTTGTTTGGAGTTACAAAATACATGTATTTGACAGTTGTGTCCATCCAAAAACCTACCTTAACCGGTAGATTACCTAATAATATATAGAGTATTTTACGTACAGTAAAAGTATTCCGATTTTAATTTGTGAAAATGTACTATTTTACCTGTTTTTTACTATGAATATTCAGTGAAGCCTGAAGCTGTTGAGTTTATTTATGTTGCAGTGCTTTTTTCCACGCGTTAATTCTTCCTATTGTTCCATATATCAAATGGATGAATGAAATTACTGTTAAAAACAAGTATACAGGGTTCGTCCGGAAGATAAGTGTACTGAGCTCAGGAAAAAAAATGTATTACACTTTTACATATCTTAAGCTAATATTCCTCAAAATAGGACCCTTGTGAGTCGATACACTTGTTTCAGCGGCGTTCCCATTCCTGGAACGCTCCCGCGAAGGCATCATCGGGAACCTCTCGAAGACACGTCGTCACGGCCTCTTTGACGGCGTCCAAAGTCCCGTATCGCGTTCCTTTCAAACTTCTCTTTATCTTCGGGAACAGAAAGAAGTCCGGTGGTGTGTGGATCATTTTTGCAGTGATCCGCAAGTTGTGTCGCGATTTCCAAACGATTGAGTCTTTGATCATCTTTCGGCACCAACTTTGCACAAATTTTTCGCATCTGTAATTGGCCCCTAATAATCTCGTGCACTATTGTTTTTGGCACATTACACTGCTCTGCTATCATCCGAACACTAAGACGACGATCAGAGTTCAGTACATCGCGAACTTTTTGCACATTTTCGTCGGTGAGTGACGTTGTTGGACGTCCAGGCCGTGGTTCGTCGTCGACCTCTTCTCTGCCCTCCACGAACATCTTGTGCCACCGAAATATCATGTTTCTGGACATGGCTCACTCCCCGTAAGCCTGGTTAATCATACCGACAGTTTCGGTAGACGATTTCCCAAGCTTTACCGCAAATTTGATGGAATAACGCTGCTCCAAAAACTTCAGCATCGCGTTCCGTGACGTGGGTCGAGCGTGGAGGTTGGCGTTAACAGAGCTCCTCACTACACCACAGCTCAGAGCCGACTGCCTTTTTCAGCGTCGCTTGCCAACATACCCCCCTCCAATCGCAGCCCGTCAGAGCGGTGCAGGGCGCGCCTGGAGCGGCGGGAAAAAATCTGTACACTTATTTTCCGGACGAACCCTGTATTTGCTGATTTTAACCACCAGGCCATATTTTCAAGATACAACTCCTTCAAGATAAGATGGACCCGAATCGTAATGCCAGGGTCTTCTCCTTTCTTATTTCTATCCCTTGTAAATACACCGCTCCGAAGCTGAAAAATAAAAGATATCCCCTTTTCTTACCCACATAACGCACTAAAAATATTCGAACTTTCTTCTTCTTACAGTTTCAATCAATCCCCTTTCACCTTAGAACGTTTTGTGCTGGATACACTTCCTCATGATATTTCGCTAATACTTCAGAGAGTCCAAATTTGAAAGGGTTCATTCTATTTGGGGTCAAGGTATTTGTTGACATACATGGTAAAAAAGAGGAGCACCCTCGTTGCGAACGAATTCGCGAAGGGATTTCTGGGGTGCACGGCAAGAAGTTCGGGACAGTGAACCATTTCCAGCCGTTAAATAAAACGAAACCTGCTACTCAGTAGACTTTTAGAAACGGAGCAGAGGAAGAAAGAAATACGTAAAAAAAAGAAACTAGTTTTCAAGTTATTTCTTAAGACAGAAAAGCTCCCATCACATACTTAGGACCAAAAACTTACTAAGGGAGAAGTGTATTATATCATGGCCAATATTCAGTCATAAATTCGACAAAAATACCACTAGAATACAATCAAAAACTAGTTTTAAATTAATCCAATGCCATATCCACAGAGAATATTAAAAGTGTTTAAGATTGCCAAAGTAGGTAATGCTGTGGATAAAATATTTAAGGAAAATAAAGGCCTACCTGTAATTCGCCTTCATGGATATGATTTCAAATAACATGGCCGAAACTAAATGACTGATTACAGTCACGGAAAAATGAACGGATGGATTTGTGGATCAAGAAGACAAATAAGTCAATTGGATCACCAATTCGAATTGGCACATAGATTGTTAGTAGTCTTTATTTTGGTGCGAGATTGAGACTATGGAGTATCTTCTACCACCCAACCCCTATCATACAATTGATCCCAAAAACACTTCCTTATAGATGTCCAAAAAAGAGGTAAGATTTCCCACAATCAGACTACCAATGTTAGTAATCAAATTTTCTACAAATTCAATCTCTAGGTAAAAACATCGAGGGCCTTCCCACACCTTAACCGCGTTGACCATCACATGGGCAATGCAGGAATTCTAAGAGATCCGCCTCGCCTTCGCCTTCATCGGGACGTTCCATACCGTGATCCCGATCATTACGAATGATTTTTACGCTTTGAAGTTGTTGTATTGTAAGTAGCACTAGTAAATGACTCCGTTAAAAGTTAATGTCGCGAAATCTCGCAAAGTTTCATTGAATGTGAACAAATAGACGCTAAATTCCTTCCTCCAAATTACCATAATACGTAAATGGTCATCGTGAAGTAATAGCAACCAACAATTGTTCCAAGACGCATTGTAGGGATATTACCGCTCATTCATAACTTTTCCAAATTGACAAGGAGTAAATCAATTCTTCTCTATGCCGCCAAATATTAGTTTGGCTGCCATCAATTCTTAGTCGTGTTTTTTCACGGGTTCTCTAAAGTTCGACCATAGTAATTTAACCGAACAAAATACGGCGACCGCGGTTAATTTGAGAAATTATTTACATTAAACGAAAAGTCTGTCCAGAAAATTAAGGGTATTGACATAATTGCTGAGATACCGGTTAAATAATGAACGAATAAGTAAAATAAAAATTCAGCCCTGATAAACTGGAACGGAAAAATCTGGAACTGAATCTTCAAAATCATCGCTCGGGTATGTTAATTATTACGGGATTAAATAAACACCGTCATACAATAATCTCTGCGGAAGTCAAATAATTTGGTCAAAATATCTTATTATTATTATTAGGTAATCTACCGTTTAAGGTAGGTTTTTGGATGGACACAACTATCAAATAAACATTTTGTGACTCCCCACCTAGCAAACTAATCTATATCAGGTCCCTCTTCATCTCTGTGTACTTCTTTCCTCCCTTCATCCCGTCCAACATCCCTATCCTGTTCCTGCCCTTACCTCGCTTGCCCAACATTCTCCCCTCTATCACCCTCTTCAACATTCCACTACCGCTCAATACGCCTTTCATCCATTTTTCCTGCCTCAATAGGATTTCTCTCAACAAACCCCTCTCCTCACCCACCATCTTCAGCACTTCCTCATTTGTTTTCCTTTCGGTCAATTTCACCTTCTCCATTCTTCTCCACACCCACATTTCAAAAGCCTCCAATCTACGTCTATCCTCCTGCTTCAGTAACCACGTTTCCCATAGTCCCCCACCTCACCACCCTCTCAAAATATCTTATACTTATTAATTAATGTTACTGCCGACTTTTAATGCACTGGAAATAGAAGATCTGTTGCCTGGAAATAGGAGCTTTTTCAAAATGACATCATTTGCTGATATAATAAGCCAGATATAGATCTCTCATCCGTAAGTACCATTACGCATTCGGCAATTTATAAGAAGCATAGGAGCTACCCAACCGGGTATTTCCACCAATGCTGCCGACAACGGAACAGAAAACGAAAGATTCGTCTCACTAAGACTATTCGAAGGTGCGGCGCTAAGAAAGCGCCGCCACGTATGCATGTACAACGTACCCACGAAGGAGGGGATTCGGGCGGACGTCCTCGTGAAAACGGGTCCTCATACACGATCGGCGAGCCGGGTGAGGAGTGCGGCTGGGTGGAACAGGAGGAAGGGCGGTGTATGTGTGTGCGGGCGGGAGCGAGAAGGGAGAGAGGGGAGAAGAGGTGACTGGCGGCGGAGCGGACTGAGTGGTTGGAGAGACGGGAAGATCCCCTCGTGCAGGCAGCTCGGCGTGTAAGGGAAGGGGGTCGGAGAGGAGAGAGAGAGAAGGCAAAAAAAGAACAGCAGTCAGTCGGGAGAGTCGTGAAAAGGCGAAGCGTGATCTCCAGCCAAGCGCACCGTAAAACTCTCAAGGACATCGTGGGCGCTCGCCGCAAGCTGCGAAGTCCGAAAGGGAAAGTGAAAGTGGCGGACGCAATGTCAGGAATACTGGCAGTGACCCCTTTCGAACCAGGGCCTCACAGCTTAACCAACTATCCTCCTTAGAATAGATGCATTTGGGGGGGACCCGTGGATGTTCGAGAACGCTCACCACCGGATTACACATGCGTAAATATGCACGGCGTCACAAACCCCGCTCAATCGAAATCCACGCCTATCTTCATCACAGAAGTACGTACGCAGACACTCCGTAAGCAAGTCATTCCGATGGATTCTGGATTATGATAATTCTGAAAAGGGACAAAACTCCAAAAGTCATTTTTCATTCTCGAAATAAAATATGCAATTGAATAAAAGAAAAAAATGGAAGCGAGGACATCTGCTCACACCAATTTGAGTTTCAAAAAACAGGTTCGTCTGAAGGATATTTCCTATGGCATAAGGTGCCGACATGACCTTTGTGACTTTCGATGAAGGCTTTCTGAGATAATAATACAGAATCCCTGAAACCGGATTTTAAAGTGTATGGCATTGCACTTGATCAAAGGGAAATCGAATTTGGGTTACCGGATAAGCGGCGAAACAAATAATAGGTCCTCAAATATGGATCATTTCCTGGCTCTTTTTGCTGAAAAATATATGTAGAGAATCTAATGGCACTTAACGTTTGAATTTGGGGCATTTAGAATTATCAAATATGTAATTTATTTTGATTTTAAAGGAATGTTTATCCCAGCCTGATACGCAATTGCTTGCGCCTAATAGTCAAATGATAAGGTTAACAGTAGCGAAGGGGATTGCAGGCGAATCAACTTTGTGGAACTATGGCACATTTAAAAGAAATAACTTGGTAATATTCCACATTTTATTGTATGACCCCCCCCCCCTTCTCTATCTCTTGCTGTTTAAATGTAAAATCCATGTGATTCTTAAGAGCTCTTCGAAATTTTCCACCAGTATTCATTATTATGCACTGATATTAACCTTCTTATTAATTGAAAATTTTCAATGAATTTTGGTGAGAATCGTCAAAATCACTCGAGAATGACGAGAATTGTACGGTGAGCCAGTTTACAATAACATGTTGAATGGCACGAAATTATTTTTCAAATAATCTTTGAATGCGGTTACACCAGCCACTTTTAGATTATTCGTGTTGAAGTAGTGTTCTTTATGTGCTGAAACAACTCTAGATTTGATATATCCTCCATCCCATAAATAAGGTATGATAGACTAACTATGCATTATCAGATGCAGTTACCAAGAAATTTCGGTGACGCTTTCGCTGTATATTTTAATCCTTGGAATTCAGAATTCGCGATTGCAGAAAGCTCCGCCCTAGTTACAATAATCTTACGGTAATAGATGACAAGTGAATACATCTGTATTATTTCAATCAACTAGCTATCATTGTTCCTATCTACTTCAATGATGGATTTCCTTTTTATAGAGCGTAACATAATGAATTTAAAATATGACAAACATAGTACCCGACAGTAAAACAGCGAAGGAAATATTTTATCCACGAGCCCTGACCAGCTAAACCAAGAGCGAAAGTGGCATTGGCTCCAAGGTATTGCCAGTAATTTTTCCGACAATGTCCCGGATATAAAAGTTTATCACATTACACAGTTAAGTAAGTACCTTACCTTTGCGTGTACGAAACCCATTAAAGCAACGAGTGCTACCATTCATGGCGTTTTAGCTAGAGGTAGGTCCGGGAGTCGACTGATTGTTAAGAAGGGAGTGGTGAATATCCATTATATGATTAACTTTGAAAATGTAGCACGCAGGGTTCGTTTAATAATAGGGCGTCTTATTCCGTTGAATTCATGTAGTATGAAGGAAATAATGGATTTTCCTCCACCATTCGCGTTTCTTCACGTGTACTTACCTTCAAACTATCATTTATTGATATCAAAATTCCGTCGCCAATCGATCACAGCATTTTCCGAAAGATGATTCATTCCTCCTAAATTGAATAAGTCTACTAACATAGCATACGACATGAAGTTAACATGTTGGTTCCGATATTTTAGAATTCGAATTGTCTCAGCCTTAAATTTGTGAAAAAAAATGAAAAAAGTGGTAAAAATTACGTTTTGAATCTCAGGGATTAAAGGGTTTTCCCGTTAAGAAGTTAAAGGGTTTCCCGTTTTCCCATTAGTAATATTTCGACTCCATCGAGCGAGCTTCCTAGACCTCACACGCGCTTGGGTTCTCGTGTCTAAATGAGTCTCCGGGCAATTGCAGTTGTTGACCAAAAGTATGAGATCACTCATCTCCAATGACATGAGGGGCTAATTCTATGTTTGCTAACTGACCCGTCGAGCAACCGCAATCGCCAAAGGAGATACGAACGCGGTGAAATCGTCCGGTATTTTACGAAATACGCATGCCTAAACATTAGAGTAGGCTGGAATGAAGAGAAAGCAAGGTGGATTTCGGGTCTTTTTTTTTTGAAAACCCTTATATCTCCAAAATAACACCTGCTGATAAAGGATTGAGCAGCGTAGATACAGGTTTTGGGTCAAACCAGACAATGTGGCAACCACAGCAGGAATTTCAAAACCAGTGCCCGTGGGAAACTTCACGCACACTGGTTTCGAGGGTTGCCAAGACAGAATGTACAGCGAAGTCGACGCGAGAAGATTTATGCACAGGACTCATTCTCAGAAAAAATGAAAAACTATGAGTCCTGTACCTTGAAATCATCCTCAGAAAAAAATTAAATGCACTCACACATTAAGTAAAAATGATAAAATTATTCGCAACTAATTTTTTACACTCGAGAAATCACGTGGAATGGGAATCGGAACAGAATACTATCCTGTACTGGACGTTTATTAAGACGTAATTTTCGACCTCTACGGTGAAATACTCCCCAAAAGAAAGATTACAGCAACAAATTGAAAAACAAGGTGATAACCTCCATTTGAATAAAATATTATTCACGCCGACTCGACTTTAAAGATGGAGGATGAGGGAGGAATTTTGAAGCTAAACATCCCATCCAATATTTCCTTCCTGATGACGATGATCAACCATTAGATCCTCCCTGCACTCGCCCCCTCCCTCCCCACAACCGCCTCACATATGCACAACTGCATAACACGCAAATATTTTTTTTTAATTTTGAGGGATGGCTTTTTTAAAATTGCAAAAACAAGATCAAAATCAAAGTATTAAAATCTGGTAATTCCCAAAAATTATTTTATGCCGCTAAGTCTGTTAAAAATTATATAATGTTTTAACAGTAACCTGTCACCATACCTTATTTTATTTCCCCAGTTGGTGGAGCCATTAGCCTTGGGCAACAAGTATTTTTATGATAACAACAACAAGGAATTTTTTCGTTACTAAAATTATTGTTGTTGTGCTGTAAAAAACCCTATCTGCAAACCTAAAACAGCGACTTCTTATTTCGTTTCTTCCTAATTTTACTAAAATAAGGGTCTTTTCCACTATATTCTGAGGCACCAGCTATCCCACGACGTATCCGGAGAATACGACGCGTTTCCTTGCGAAATATATGGGGTACCCTAAGCCCAATATAGCTTCCTTACCCGCACTTAGGCTCATGTCATTTTTCCTTCACCACCCGCCGAAACCGCCACCCTCCCCACTACACCACACCGGAAGCACTTAAAATGGTGAAGCAGCAGGCTATTGCTTTCCACCAGAGGAGCATAATGCTCAGCTTAAACACTGTGTGATGTTCTTTTTTTCTAGGCCAAGAACCGAGCGGCGGAATAGTTCGCAAGAGGTCGAGCGGGTTGGAAGCGGAGTGGATTGGGGAAGGAAGCGAAGGACGGCCGAATATCCCCTTCCACGACCCAAACGATCTCTCCCACGCACTCGGCGGGCGTGAGGGGTCTGACAAGACCAATGACACTGGCTGAGAAGCGCAAGACGGGAGCATAGGAACAGTGGTCCCCGACCCATGACCGAAAAACTTTCTCGCTGGGTGAGGGGCAGTCAAAAAATAACACGTCGATAAAAAATTCGGAGCAAAAACGGTATGTTATTACGCGAAGAAACTCCCCAAATATCAAGGTTTTCACCACACTTGGACAAGGACGAAACAAAAATGCTCAAGAGAAAGACACTCGAGCTTCTAGACAACAGCTAGAGAGAATTTCATAAAAATTTGCAGAAGTAGTCTATGTCACAAAATATTCTGAAACCCATACAATAACTCATTATGTAGCTCTACATACTTTTCACTTCCCTTTATTTCATCCATTCTCTATTCTTTCCCTCCCTCTACCTCGATTTTCCAGAATTCTCCTTTCTATTACCGCTTTCAGAATCCCATCACCTTGAGTATCCTACGCCCTGCTGTCCTGCCTTCTTCAAACTTCTCCTAACATCTGTCTTCCTCACCATACCATGCCTATTATTCGTTCGTTTCCCTTTCCGTCCATTTAATTCCTTCTATTCTTCTCCACACCAACGTTTCAGGGGCCTCAGTTACTGAACTTCTCACATCAACGGGGAAGGAAAGCATACCTTGTTCCTTAACCAAAACCTCTGAATATCAGCTCTGGATGTCTCACGTAATTTTATAGAACGTTTGGCGATGCAGATCTCTTCTTCCAAACTGATAGCAATGAATACTTTTACTCGATAGGACTATCTCTTCCTCGAAAATTACAACTTACTTAATTAATCCAACTTAAAACACTACAAACAGAAGGTCTCACCTTATGATAAGTCCAGAAATTCACGATTTTACCAGCTCAACTACGATAAAACTATACAAATTTAAAAATATCACCAAGGCATCTTCTTATTTTAGAAAACAATAGATATGAAAATCACATAAAACCTACAAGGGAGTAGGCATTTCATGGTAAATAAAATACCCCCCCTGGAGAAGAACTTTATTTACCTGGAGAGGAATAAACGCCTTACTACAGGCGCTTAAAACAATGAACTTCTTACTGCAGGTGTGGGGCTCGTTTCATCCGACCTCATCAAGGATATATTTCTCGCTTACTTAACATAATTATTTGCCTAACTTTTCTTCTAATGTGCGATTTTCATGGACTTGGACAAGAATTGCAATAAGTGTAGATTTTTACGAGTACTAGCTTCTAACGGCATATCGAAAAGTATGATTGAATATTATTATAAGAATGCTTTAAGGTAATGACCTCTCAGATCGAAAAGAGTTATTTCAATTACCGCACTTATATTACAAACCTCTCACATGCTCCCTCTACATCCATTACTTTTATTTCCCCGAATACTTACCGATTACGACACCATTAACAAAAATCACCCATGGGCAGGTAATAACACCTTTCGAAGGGATTCGGCACCAACACCCTGCCCTGAACATTGTTTCAACATCTCACGAGTTTGAGCAAAACCGCGATTTACATCCCGGCACTAGATGTAGATTAAAATCTTTAGAATACACCTTCCTTTGGAAATATGATGGATGAACGTCGGTCCCTGGGCCTGCTGGTTTCAAACAAAAGAGGAGAGCGCCTCAAATTACAGCTCCACGTGTAGCGGCCAAGGTTTGATTCAGGGTCGAGCGCACTACCATTGGTTCTTAGAGGAGGAATAAAGATTCTGGAATGCGTAGATGGCACGAACTCTCAAAGACGCTCGCGGTAAAATCGCGATGAATCCGTATTTTCCGGGTGTCAATGGTTATTTTCAGTTTCCTCACGTCGTGACAGACTTCAATCAGATGATTACACGCGAAACATGGTCTAGTGAGCACGTAAATCTTTTGAGGACTTCTCTTTGTATCCCGATGTTCTTTTTTACCACTAAAACAGATGGAAAAAAAAACTCCACACCATAGAAGCAAACGACTGCTGGCGATATGAACTGCATATTCAGTCTCAAATAAGGACTACAGGGACTTCCTACGCCTAGGCACAGAGTTCAGAATCCTATGGTGGTGCCGCTCGAAACACACTTAAAGAACTGCACTCAGTTGGCCAGAAGATACTTTAATTCGTTCACGAACAATCCAACTTATCATTTCAAATATCTGCCAATCCAAAATAGCCTTTATAACCTCGGTCGCCTTCCCTTATAAGTACCACTAATGCTTACACATGAAACGAGGTAATAACAGTAATCTACTGGTCCACATAGATTTCCGATGGATCCAATAGCTAAGCTCTGCTACATTTCGAAATCCCCCTAAAATGCCAAATAAATGCTCTCGAACCTGCATTTACAATAGACCATTCAAATTAACATTCAAGCTTCGTGCCTCCCTTCATTCCCACCAACAACAGTGACAGCAGTCTTCAACAGTAAAAAGCTAAACAAAATAATAGCGAATAACTAAAAAACATATATTCTCTCGAAACTAATAATGATCTTGAAAAATATCACAGTTGTACACTATTTTCTTAGTATGTTGCACCTTGAAATTCAAACACTACGAGAATGGGATAAAGTTGGTAAATTCTAACTATTCAAATTGTTAATACAAGAGACAAATTCATAAGATAAGGTAAACCAAGCAAACTTAACATACGCACGAGGAGGAGAGGCGAGGCAATTGGTTATATTCACGGCTCCCTGGATCCTAGCCTACCTCAGCGAAATCCACAATGAAAATAAATATCAGTAGACCAGTGGAAACATTTAAATTGCAATTGGTAGCAGGGAAATACTGTAGATCTCTCAGTTAAAGATTCTATTGGAGCAGGTTCCACTGGAATTCTTTAGTGGGGGGTTCCCTGAATTATATCCCTTACAAATTATAATTCAAGTTAATTCCATTAAAATATATTTTATATACTATATTTATTTAACGTATTGCGACATTGACGAAACCCATTGAGTCTAATGACCTTTCGTCAGTATGACAACAACAGCAATTTTGCCTGAATAGCAGCATGGAATAAGACATTTCCCTTACGTATAACGAAAGTTCAATGACACGTGTGACCGTGGGTTTAAACTCATCATCCGCTGATAAGTAGAAAAGCAACACATTCCAGTTATGAATTTCTATTTAATAAAGTAACTGGATTACATCGCATTTCGTTTTACCCCCTCCATTTTTTCCCTAGATTCCGATATACACCACCCAACCTATATTCTATTTCTGCTGCGCCCAGCGTGCAAATACGAAGATACACTCCCCCTGAAACCATAAATCTCACTTTCTGTTCCATTTCTCCGCCGTGCAAGACTATGACAGGCGACCATTAGGTAACCCCTGTACCCGACACCGATTAAAGCGACATGCGCAGTATTAGAGGCGCGGTATACCACTTACGATGTCTTCTGCAAAGCAAACCTCCTTCAGCGGGCAACAAGAAAAGCACGCATTTTATCTTTGCTTGTTTTAATTATGTACGAACATCAACGGTGCAGCATCGTTTCTTGTGCATTCAAAGTCTTTCGTTGAAGAAATCAGAAAGGTCGTCCCATCGTCAGAACCAAAGAGATCTCCTTAATGTGACATACTTGAGAGTCCCTCCAAAATATTACGGTTATTTCCAGGTCATTCGTTTCAAAGTTCTCATCAATATCACCAGACAAGAAAAGAGGCCGGGCATTGCATGTGTAAGCCCTACAAACTTCTGCGCCCATCGTCCTAATACCTTCCTCCCTGTATTCCTTCGGGCTTCCCCCTCGAACTTATTCCTTCCCTCGAACATCAACCCAGCTGAGTGAGAGGATCTCCCTTGGGACAACGATCCGATTAACACACTAGCTCATCATTATCCCATGAGAGATGTCTTTAAATAGGTTAAACAGGTGTCATCCTGCCAGCCTTTATGACTGATGTGCAAGTACCCGTTGACCAATTGTGACCTAACCAAATGATAACAGGGAACACCTTTAACTCGGCACATGAAATCTAAAACGAAGAGCTAATGATAAGATTACAATTACAATGACTAATGGAATTAGATTTTGAAAACACCACTTCTGGCAATTTCTCGAACGGGCCAAAAGCGAGTATGAGATATTATTACGATGGGTATATTTGAGATCAAATAAAGTCAGTTGAGTTTAAGAAGATTATTTGAACCGGTTTAAGACGGCTCAAGATGGCCTCATGCCACCTAACTCTACGCGGAGAAGAGGGCAAGGTGTGCAGAAGGGATCACTTGAAAAAATGCCAACGCATTACCAACTCAAAGTGACTGTTGGTTTTGAATTTTGGGTAATTGGGTGCGAAAGTAGTGGAGTCCCTTAAGATTCCTGCATTTTTCCAGATTACCTGTCCATATCTTATCAAAAAAAAGATAGCAAGCGAACTCCCCTGAACACAATACAATCCGATATACAGTAATAAAGCACAGAGTAAAAGTATTTTAAATTTACTCTCGCTTTCATCATTCACAACTCTTTTCATGAATTCCGTCGGCCCTTGAAACTCCGATTTAAGAAAACTCACATAACGCATCCTACGCATAACATCAATCCTATTGAAATGTATTCACATTAAATAATTCAACAGAGCGAGTACTTCCACCGATGAAATTGAGGAAGAGGCTCCCGAGAAACATAGTTTCTCCGGGAAGATTAAATCATTTGTTTTTCCTCCGTAGAAGCAATAACGCAATGAGAGATTCATATTCAATCTTTTTCTATGTAATTTCTTGTTTTATAGGATTCTTGAAGAATTAGCCCGGATAAAACATAAGCATGGAGGAATAAAAATTTCGAATATACATTTAAGATTTTATCATGTCTCACTTCTCTCCGAATAGATTCGGAACCCCCTAAGGCTGCTAATGCACACGGTTGCGCCACTCAACGATTTAGGTCGCGACCAAATGGTAGTAGGTACCTACGCAAGCGAGTAAGACAGGAGCGCCCAAACCCACAGTGGTATTAGTACAGGCAACTGAGCTAGATACTTGGTACTACGGCACGAAAACGTGAGGTGCAGTCGTATAGCTAGTGAAGGGGGACAAAATGCAATAGACATGCATTTGCAATTCATTTGCCTTCCAAGGTTTGATCTATGCAAATTAGGGAATGTGGGGATACATCATACGTATTTCTCAAACTGCTGAAGACTAGTTTTGACACGCTGACATTTCTTATTATAGATTATTTATTCTTAAGAGCTTCATGTTATGGCGTTGGTTATCTTATGGCGGTTATTAGTGGTTTTAAATCATCAAAACCCGTTTTCTCTCCGACGATTGTACATCTCATTCTCTCTGAGCAACTTCCGTTCCATTTGATCAAATTTCAAAGGTATTCCCTAATGGGAGAACTTGTTCCAGTACTTCCATGTCTACAGCCACCTTTCCGTTCCCCATTTGTTAGATATTCCTGTTCATTTTAATTCCAAAACCAAGCAGAAAACAGAGAAATTAAAATAAAAGATCGCCGAAAATCAAATTATGAATGGAGAAGAATAACATAAAAAGCATGGAAGAATTAAATGGAACGGGAGTGTGATAAATATTGAAGTAGGAGAAAGAGGGTACAGCAAAGAACAGCTAACCTAGAGACGACAAAGTAAAATATGTAGGAAAGAACCCTTACTGAACAGGGAAACAAACCGCAAAATTAGAATGTGTCCCTGTTCCACTATATTTTTTAGCAAAGGGATTTTATGAGGCAAAAACGAAGGGAAAATGAGTAAGAAAGAATGGGAAATGGATGAATGCAAAGAGGCTGTAAAAGAACCATTACAACTAAGGAGAAGCATAAACTTAAAGAAAAACCATTCAGATTACAAATCTCAAAAATTAAGACTCCTCGTGGTCTAATAGTCCGTCAACTTTCTAAAATTCTACAACAACGTTTGCGGAATGTTTCAATGTTTACAGTACAAGGATGTAAAAATTTCTGACGCGATACGGAAACTCGTTTCCGTATCGCGTCAACTTTATGCGGTACGTAAATGATTTCAATCTACTACTTGAAAACCGAAAAAAAAATTCGGCTGGAATGGGAAGAAAAATTGTTTTTTTCGCATCCTGTGTGTTTAATGGCAAAACTTAAATGTAAACTTAAAGAACAACTTGGGTATGCTGAGTGTGGAGGCATGAGTTACAACTTCAGTGGCAATATATTTGGAAAGGGGTGTAACTATGAGTGACGGTATCAATTGGGTATATCTTTCGACTACTTCGGTCAATATAATCCTAAGGTTCAAACCGCAGATAATTATGTTAATGAACCAAGCTTGAATAAAACTGTGGATCATATTTTTTTTCAATGACTGTCCTAATTCTATTGCGGAGGCTCCTTAAGGGTGTATACAGGATCTACTTCCAGTTACATTTATAATATGACGGTTTATAATCCAGTACAGAGTTATACACCTAAACGCCGTTTTTTTTATTATTTCTATGACTTGCTCGAAGAAGAAAGACGATTTTTCAATCCGATATAGAACTCCCAATTGAAGAGAAATTTAAAGGAATGGGATATTTTGGTCAAATCACCTTGTAGTCACGTTAAAAAATGTTACAAGCAGACCGTCTTTAATGGTTGATTTAATAAATTAGAAATCTCTCTTAAAATCATGGTGCACTATCCACTATTGCTTCATAATTCGTGGTATTCTCGAAATCGATTGCGATCTGGCCACCGCTCGATAAAAACATCTTTCCTACATACTGTCGGTGGCTCGGGTTTGCTTGCTTGTGATTCGCGTGCAAGCCTCATGGCCCTGGGGCCGACGACGCTCCAACATTCCACCCTTGCGCTCATCACATCGATTGTGTTGATTGAAAAATTACCGACAAATAGTGATTCAGCGGCGTAAAATTGGCTTAATTTCGATCAGGGAGTTCATGCATATGTTTCACATGAAAAATTCCATTGTAAAAGTAACATCATGTTTAACAAAATCACAAAATATTTCGAATTTTAAAATACAAAATGACAAATGCTAAAGGAGAAATAATCACCGAAATACTATGTTTCAGTTGGATCAGTCATCCTCGAATTACGACCGTTTTAAGCTTCGGGAGACTGGATTTCTTGGCAGGATTACGTGGGAGTAGACCAACACCTTCTGGGGTAGGTCATATATTACCCCCTAGTCAATTAAAATGGATTGGGTTGTTTGAGTGGATGCTTTCTTTTGCACGACATCTGTGGTTGTCTTTTAAATATCAGAGAAAAGCTCCATACTATCCAACAAAATCAAATGCTGGTTTTGAGAGGCGACGGTAGAGATGACTCCAAACCAAACCCCACGGTTTGGTTCGGGGTCATCTCCACCAAAGATGCTTACAGCTTCAATGTGTTTCCCAACGAAATTATGAATACAATAGAACATAGTAGTATGCCAATTGACATACGACTTAAATAAAACTGGTGCTTGAAATGATTACTACCTTAACTGAAAAATAAGATTTTTATGCCAATCCCATATTCCATAAAGTTGCATTTCTTTGTATAACTCACGAAAAATACGATTTTTATGCTAATCCCATATTCCATTTCGTTGTATTTACATGTTTAACTCTCCCAATATCTGCAATTCAGGAAATTCACTAAAAACTATTAACCCAATTTCCGTAATCAGCCCAGTACCTCTGGTCAGCAAGCAATAAATCAGCCTTTCCACGATTCCAAGATATATCGTATTCACGCTTACATGTCGCACTTGAAATAAAAGTTTTATGTGTATACATATACGATCCATTATATGAATATTACCTTACGAAGCACGAAAATATTAATAGTATCATAAGATTGTAAGTACCATGGGATGTATTGTTCTTGTTTCGTCTCTCCAATAAAATGTACGATCGTGCTACGGTTTCTGGTTCTCTTTGTTTCTCTCAATAACAATTCTAAACATTATTATTTTTATAAGTATGCACCATCGAAAGGAAAAACAAAGTAAATCTTTATTTAGCGTGTCATGACCATAAATAAGTTCGGCAGAAAAAAGTGCGCATTTGTGACCGAGTGAGCGAAATTTATCCGACGGTAACACACCCACTGATGACTTGGAAATCTTTTGAGGAAAATGTGCATATTTCATCAGATTATTTATCTGGGATCTTTTGCTTCCCTCACGATAATCAGACATTTTTATCCTGTGATTTTTTTTTATTATTAAGCCCACCTATAGCTTGGTCATTTAAAGGAACATTCCCTCAGTATATCACACCCTTGTTGCATCAAATCAATCAAAACATTCAACAAAAGCCACAAAAACGGTGGCTTTTACTATAAAATAAAAAGAATAACGGAGCGAAAAAGCGACCTGCAGGAACGGATAATCCCGAGCTTCATAGCTTTTTCTTATGTTGCGAAAATGGAAATGAGGCTGGGAACGAATTAACTGCCAGTAGAACAAAATGAAATTAGATACAATGAGACGATCATTTCACACCATTCCGATGAAACTCCGAAAGCACAAAACGCAACGTGCCACAAAGGTTTTTCGATGCGAATGCAGCTTTCCGCAACATAGAACGTAAAAAGAATACTACCCAATGTTCATTTAATCAAAAGACGACACAGGATCCAGCGCTCTTCCTTCATAAGCAACAAGATAGTGAATGAAATGCATCCATAACGCACGCACGATGATAGTGAAATAAAGCATTTCAAAAAGGATATACATTTAACGTGGGATTTCAATAAGTACCCGGGGAATAAAAATTCATTGTCCAAATCCATACCTACCACACATCCCATAAACACAGCACCATGGCATGGAAAACTGACAAATTTAATATTAGAAACAAGTCTGGATTTTAAAGGACAGATTCACAGGCTCAATATGTATCAATACACCGGATACTCCACCACAACATTCCAATATGATTAAAACTGGTACAATGTTAACATTTCTATAAACATTCACGTATCTTAAACAGACACATAGTTCATTGAAAATTAATAACTTCCAGGAATAAAATAACCCCCAGTTTCTATTCGAGGTTTCAATAAACATAAACACGAAAAGTAAATAAATAACCCTGCAAAACTTCTACATTCGGTATGCTATTCAAACAATGAACGCGATGAAATTCACCCGATCATCTTAAATTATTGATAGGGTAAAACCTACAACAACAGAAATGTATCTATCCCGCAAAAAGCCTCAATTTTAACCAAAACGGCGAGTCAAAACAGGAACGGAGTATCACTGGCAGATGCTGCACGGCGATGTATAATCATTCGCTGCGTTATGACGTTAATCAATAAAACAAGACGCTGTCCATACAATTTAACTCGTTGAGAATGAACATAATGAAAAGGGTGATCTTTCCCACAAGCAGGCGATGAGTAAACATTATGCAATTCCAGAAGAGTACAGCTTTTCAAGCATAATGGATGAGGATAAGTCCAAAACACATTCACTCCGCAGCTGCCCCGCAAAAGTAATCGATACCGAAAACCCTGGGATAAGAGATATTTGTTGAAATAGCTTGAGGGTATATAAACTCTTACCTTTTTCTGTAATAACTTCTAACGATAGACTTCCATGTTTCTTTCAAAAAGATTTTCCAAGAGTCTCTTCCATCCTCTAAATTGGGCGGAACTCGAAGCTCACTAACAGCACTGCGGGCTTCAGCCATAGCGAACAACTTATACTTTGATTTCAAACACAATCACCTGAAAAATGTTTTTCAGCTTGTTCCAAGCAATTAACCCTGAGAGTCAATAAAGGAATCCAGCGCGAAAAGGGTATTTCGTACCTGGGCACTAGCGCCTGTCATCTCAGCCTTCTCATCGCGTGTGTGTACACTTTCACAGCTGATCGGTACTAGCAGTGTTTTCGCGGCAGGGTGAGCTCGCGCTATATTAGTTGGACGCAGTACTAGTGGCGCTGCCATGTGCCGGTAGGCAGAATTTCTTCTTTAATTTGCGCATCCACTCGCGCGACTTCGAATTCAAAGTTTTCAATGTACTTAAAAATCTTTATATATCACAAATACAAACTTGTATACAACACATTAGTTACACAATAATTTTAATAACAAAATCTTAAGTAATTATAATATCATAATTACTCAATTTTATCTCCTTTTTGAACTCTCTCATGTTTCTTTCCGAATCGTTCCAACGGGTCAACGACAATTTGTTCAAGTTTGGACAAAGGAGCAAAAGTCTACGAGCAGTGTTAAGGGTCAGTGGTACCTAAAATAAAAAACCAAATGCTTAACTGGGAATTTAAAGTAACAAAATAACATTTCTGGCGAATTGCACCTACCTCAGGACTGCCAAGGACACAAAACACTTCAATTTTGGAGAAAAGGCATTTCGCCAAAATTTGACTTTGGAAGAAATCATCATCTAAAAATCTTACTGCTGCTGAGAGTGATATCTCCCTCAGTTCTGCACTGGAAGAGAAAAAGTATAGGAGAAGATTTCCGGTAATACCTTCCTCACACCATACTTGCATGTTAAAAACTTCCAATTTGGTGAAATATTTTTCATTCTTGAGTGATTCATTTTCGAATATTTCACTTCCTGTTAATGTTAACTGCTTCACGTTCAAGCAACACTTTCCAAGAGCGATCAAATGGCGAGCTTCAATCGTCTCAAAGGCTACGTGAATAACTACTAGATTTAAACCCATCAACGCAAAGTAATCAGTTAGACCTGATCCACATATCCCATCAAGTTCTACTTCAAAAGTTTCAACCATTTTCCACATTCCGAGAGAAGGCAAATATTTATCAGAGGTATAAACGTGTAGCATTTGAATGTTGGGGCAACAGTCAGCGATATACCTTACTAAATTTTCAGAAGGTGTAAACACGTCGTAAGTTTGATCAAAAAGAGTTAACCTATATTCTTTGAGTAATTTTGGAATTTTTGATTCAGAAAACGAACACTTATTTCCATTAAGCTTTCTTGAAAATATTTCTCCAATTTGATCGTATCTGAGGTAATTCAATTTTGGCAAGTTTTCCACGACTATTAAGACACCATCAACCGTTGTTTCCCATAGTTTTTGCAAGCCTAACCACTCAATTTCTTTGCACCCCTTACAGGGTCCATTACAATCACTGTCCTCATTATCTGTATGGCCACACAAATAACGCAGTCCATCATCTGTCACGAGGTCGGAGTACGATATGTCAAGCTTTTTCAGAGATGTGCAGCACCTGTGGATAAATATATGAGCGTACTATTAGAAATATTCCAGATAAATCTTCTAGGCATCAAAATTGACATCTAGGCATTTTTACCTGGCTAGAGTTAACAAAATGTCGTCTGTGCATCTGCTGAGGAGTTCCAGTTCACACAAATTTTTCATGTACATAAACTTTGTAGGAAGAAGAGCTTCACACGGTTGTGTAATTTTTCGGGGGAGTCTTGTTCCATAGAAAAGCTTCCCTAGGTCGACTGATTTAAGACTAGGGCGTAGAAGAGCGTCCAAAGCAACGATCAAACCTTTCGTTGTTTTCTTATTAATTAATTTAATAAGCAGTTGATGTAAAACTTCAGGCAAAACTACTTCTAAAATAGGGCCTGGTAATCCATCTAGATGCAATTCTACCTCCTTCTGTAACTCCACTGATGAAATATTATCTTGTACACTATCATCACATTTTAAATTTTCGATATTAGTAAATGACACCTGTAAGGCCTCAGCCAGCAATTGCACGCAGATGGTTTCCAGCGGTAAAGGTTGCTTTAGTATGGGCATAGTGTATGGAAGTATCTTTGCGTTATTTGAAAGACCGTTATTTTAACGTTAGAACGTAATCATAATTAATGCGTTGAAATGCTATTCGAGTTAGCGGATAAGTATACTCAATAATTGCTTTAACGATTACTCTAAAACCGTCACACGCTAATCTCGCCTTGAAGTCTTTAAAGCTGACATCACGTCAAAAAAAATGCAATAATGAAACGATGAATACACGAATTTAATGTTGAAAAGCACGAAAACACTACCATGGCGTAAATGAGCGCGTCCGCATTATCGTTTGTTTTCTGAGCGCAGTGGTGCGCTTTATAACATTCATGATGTGTTGGCAAATGTGGTAGGAGGTAAACACAAAACAGATTGTTAAAACATGGAGGTATTTAATCTCTTAAATGAATCGAAATGTCAACTACATAAATTACATCATCCCCTGACCATTAATATATATTGAAAGAAGTTAGCGAATGCGATGTTATAATACTTATATATTAGCAATCACCTTTGATTTATTCACTGCATTAATTTTTTTCCTGGCTTCTTTGTTTATAGGAACAACTTATACCAATTGATATTCATAAAAATAAACTAATAGATTGGCTGATAAGTAGGAGGCACTGTAAGAGGGAATGGCAAGATAAAATAATTGTAATACGAGAAAAAATAAACAATGCTATCCAAGATATGCCCGTCCATGCTGGGATTGCGGAACTGCTTTCTGGATCTTGTAAGTTTACCCAAGTATTACCATACAGTAGTAAGTGTGTAGTCTTTTTCGCACTATATATTTTGGCTTGTTGATATATCCATATTTGAAATATACATATTCTGTACTGCTGAAAACTCCCTCTTCCCTGACGTGTACATTGTTCGTTTTTTTCACGATAATATGTAAGTGTTGTTTTCTTTTTTCTAGCAGATATTTGTACGGCATTACATGTGATGTCATGAGATGAATTGGCGTACTTAAGTCTGTTTTCTTTCTTTGTGTGTTTTAGATATTAACTATTTCCATTGCAAAAATATAGTAGAAATATTGAGAGAAACTGAAAAGGACTCAAAAAACATTTTTGGCATGTATGGTTCTCAGAGAATGAAAGATTGGCAGGAAATAATTAAACTTTATGAAAGGGAAAATGTTTATCTAATCGAAGCTGCTCAAATGTTAATAAGAAATATTAATTATGAAGTTCCAAGCTTAAAGAAGCATCTAGCAAAATTTGAGCAAATACAGTTGGTATGTGTAAACTTTTCATTATTTTTACTAAGTTCGATTGTCGATAGCGTGAAGAAATTGTCTCAAGCTATTAGTTTTGTTTGAATTACACAGGAGTGTGAAAAAAAGGATGCAGATTATACCAAAAATGCTAATTCAGTCCAAGCAGAATTCAATAGCCAATGTAAGCAACTTGGAATAGAAGGAATGAAAATTAAACGTGAGCTTGTTGCTTGTCTCGCCGATCTTCCTAAGATATTGAATGATGCTGCTAAGAAAGCAAAATCTTTAAAAGCTGCCCAAGAATTTTATGAAGCATTTGTTGTATTTATTATTGGGCGAGAGCATCATGGAGGTTGTTTGCCTCTTCTTAAATATATAATAGGTAGGTATTTGCTAATATTGCTTTTCCAATCATTTTTTCCTTTTCTATCTGAAGTTAATTAAATTATAGAAGTTCGTCATTGATGTAACTAAAACTTTCTTCAAGATCATGGGAATGTGACTACTTATGAATGGATGTATGGTGAACCTCCTCTGCAAATTGAAGAGCCACAGCTGGATGTTCAGTTTGATGATGAGGAGCAAGTTGATCAAAATTATGAAAAGTTAAGTATCCTTTATAGTAATTATGATTGCAATATTTAAAGATAAGTATGTAATTAAACTTTGATTGTGTAATTAAATTACAGATTGACTTTGGAGGAGAAACTATTGATTTTTCTACAGTTAACGAATGCACATCCAAGACTGATGATGATCAAATAGATTTTGGTGAAGGTGAATATTTATTTAATCCTTTTTTGTTAAAGCCTGAGGATTTTCCATAGTCATGACATCTCCATTGAAAAATTAAAATATTGCACATGGTTAACGGTGAAATGACTTGTCTTAGCCTGTATCTTCCACCAACTTATTAACAGGTTCGACAGTGTAACATTTACCTTGATCCCTGATTGGGTGGGGTCAACTGTTCTATTATTCAATTCACAAACAGCCAGGATTGTTTTTCCATTAATCTAATTTTGTTATTTCGGCAATCTCTTTGAAAGAAATCCTTGCCATAGGCATGTAAACTAATTCAGCTAATGAGTGCTTTGATGACATACCTTTTGCTTCATTTGGATAAGTGAATGTTGTGGGCATTCTTTAGTAGTTTTTGGAACTTTTGAGAAAGATTTTAATCATCATTCAGACCAGCCTAACTTCATCCAGTTGATTGCTATATGTACTCGTGCCCTAAATTTAAGACCTGTGACTGTAACAGCATGTGTGGAGTCACAGTGGCTTTTCGTTCTTTCTTTTGTGTTTTCTTTTTCTTTCTGTCTTTATTCCTTTTGATGTTCTAATTCTGAGGATGCTTTGGTGAGAACTCCCACGTCAACCACTGATTTAGTACCATAATTATTCACTTTTATTATTCCTCATATATTTAGGATATCCGTCCCCATGGAATATAGCATTGACGTGGGGTGGCTTCTGTTTTCTGACCACCCCTAGAGCTTTTTCTTGCCTAGAGATTATTATATTAGAAATACTGATGAAACTATTATCATTACCATTGATCCTGGTAGGGTCACACAAGGCAGATAGGTTGAAGGATAGGAGCCCGAAGAATGGTAGTGTGTGTAGCATATGTTACTCAATAGGGAAGCTGAAAAGGCATCGGACTCCAGATGGAGATCATTTGAATGATGGTGTCACATTAAACACACCAATGAGGAAGGTAGCAGGAAATCACCTCAATCACCCCATGCAATAATGATGGATATAAATCTGAGAATGAGTTTTGGCAATCACACAACTCAATTCAGTGGATCATTATATCATGCCTGGCAGTGGGAGAGGCAATACTTCTGCAGTCATCATCTCATGAAATCCTTTCATAGTAAAATTGAATAATAGGGTTTATTGTGGAGTCTGATGTCAGGCTGTTTTGTTATGAGAGGCAAAGAACTGTACCTCTAGTCTTGTACTGTAGTCTTCATCTCCATCAAAAACCTACATTAAATGGTAGAATATGAATAGTATTAATATAGAATATGTACCCAGTTAGAGAGTTATAAATGTACACATCTGTACCACCTTTGTCTTTAAACTCTTGTGCTGATATTGCATTATTTGCAATTAACTGGAATGGCATTGAGTGTGATTAGACAAGGAGCATGGATTGGAACCATTCATCTCATGATTAGCATTCCCATTTGTATTACCAAGAGATTTTGTCACTGAATGAAAATGAATCCAATGTCAAGTCTCTTAAGTTTTAATTAAGCAGTAAAATGAGATAATTGTAAACTACAGGTGAAAATAGGATAAAATGAGCATGCTATTGGTAAATTAGTGGCTCCAAATATTTCCCTTTAACCGACTGGAGTTTAAACTGGAATGGCATTCAGTTGTGTGATTATAATTCCAAGCTGTGTTATTCATTATTTTTTAAGCCATATGGAAAATCATTTTTGGCATAGTTAAATGGAGTTAATGGTTGTTATTATATTATTTATACCTGTTTTAGGTGGAATTGATTGGGGCACTGTGGATGAGGCAATTGATTGGGGCACTGTTGATGGTATCAGCAAGGTATGAATCAAATTATTGTATTATTCTAAAAATGAATTTCAATGGTACGAATGTTTTCAATAATTTTGTGCTTATTAAGCCAAATATTTCTGCTAAGTAATGTTTGCAGGTTTTCCTGCTGTGTATTGAGCATGCATTCACATAAAACATAGTACATAGCTATATTTTACACAATTAAATTAGTGATCTGCAGTCAGTCACTCCATTGTAATTTGTTACTCCTGGATGGCATTCTATATGACTTGATGCTAATGAGTTCCATGATGTTACCGTTATTTTATAAGAGAGTTTGGATCATCTGATTAACTTTTTAATCAGTGTGAGACAGGCCTAGTGTCCAAGGAAATGCATGTTAATTTCATAAGTATGTTGTTTCAGAAGTGAAGAGCAATAAAAAAACGAAATGATTATTTACTCCAAATACCTTTCATCTGACTTTATTGTTGTTAATTAGCCCTCTCCTTGAAATATTTTAGCAGATTGACTTGACAGATGTCACTTTGAATGAATCTGGTATTGTGGTTGAAGAAACTGGTATGTCTGGAGGAGTTGCCAAACTGAAGGAAGCATACACACTCCTTGATAATCCAGAAACAAGATATAAACTTATGGATGAACTTCTTGAGGTATGTTCCTTTCAAATTTTAATTTGGGGGTGGGAGGAAGTGGTTTATTGCATCTTCCTTTCAATTCATGTATATTATGCCATTGAACCATTTTTTTACAACATGAATACTTAATGATTTATTTAGCTGGAGTCATTTTTGCTGATTCGTTTGTCTGAAATGGCAGCAAGTGACACAGATCACCTGATTGGGTTAAGCCAGATGTCAGAAGCACCAGCATTGTTACAAATGCAGACCACTGGTTCTACGTCAGCTATGTTGAAACAAACCCGAGATGTCATAGCTGCTCTGATGGACAAGCGTGCCTGCCAGTTACATAGTATTAAGCATTCTCCTAGGTAATGAACTCATTGAAAAACTACTAAGTGAAGCTTATTTACAATTCCTTGTAAAAAATGAGCATTTCAGAGTAAAATCATTTATATATCATTAAATAAAGCATGCATTGTATTTTTTATATTATTTATTTTTAATGTTCTCTGTTGCGAGGGCTTACTTTCATTGAGTTAACAAACATGCTCTCAATTGTCATGCCATGTAAATTTTAACCATTACTCAAAAATGCAGAAATTTCAGTTGAAAATCATTTGCCTTGACCAGAACTCAAATCCAGACCCCCTTAAAAAGTTCTTTTAAAAACACAACTAAACTATTTGCTGGATAATGCACCAATGAAAAGATTACTTCTAAATGCCAATGCATCTTTATTGCTTTTCAAAAATAAAAGTATATTTCCAACTATACAAAGGGTGATTAAATCAATATAAAGAATAAAAGATAAAATGGCTTTTTGAATGTGAAAATATTTTTGTTGGTCATTTTCACAGTTTTTAACCAATTAATTGCCGAAAATATAATTTGCATTGGAGTTATTCAAATTGCCTGATAAACAAGAATGCAGCCAGCAGCCTGAAATTGATTTAATATTAGCTCCATTCCAATGCATATTTTGATTATTAATAAAAGCCATTATTATTCATAGATACGTTGATCAGCTAGCATT